>SKCR01045427.1:0-46416 GCA_019454045.1 Zanthoxylum bungeanum | reverse complement strand
TATAATTATTTTTTATTATTTTAACTTGGCGATAAGATAGTAGGTTGTATTATATATGACGTGATATGTCATCACATAATAGTTTTTTTTTTTTTTTTAATTTAGCTCATTAGCTTCTATTTATAGAAAAACACGTGTTCCCAAAGAGCTGACGCGCCATTGCTAACATGCATGAATTATAAACGTAATCTTCGATAACATTTTAGTATATATCAATATCATATTTAAATCATCGTTGTTGGTAACATAAGTTTAAAAATGCATTTTAGAATAAGTAAAAGATTTCCATATTAAATAAATAAATCCTGATAAAAACTTGCCATATCATTGTATGTATAGAATTTCGGACAGTGGTGCATTAATATTTTCTACGTAGTTGTTGATCCACAGCTAACGTTGCATATAATTTTAATTTTCAAAATTTCGGGGAAAAGACAATTAAACAGTGGTACATAGTGAATTCATGAGTATTTATTTGATACAACGGAATATGAATGGCGTAATACTAGAAGCGGTCTTGGGTTTTGTTGAAATTTTAAACGAGTTTTTAAAATCTGATCTTTATTGATAAAGAATAAAAAATATAAAAACCTATTTAAAATATGACATCTACTAAATTTAGAGATTAATGTTGAGTTGGAAAAAGAATAGTATGCTTTTTTATTGAACCCATCATATTTGGACCAATCTTATAAATGAACTTTTTAGCTGAAAACAAACATTAGAGTTCAATTTACATCGGATGTCCTAATTTAAAGTCAAAGTTTAGGTTCTCATAATTGACACTACGTGATATCATCAACTAATATATAATTATCATATGACGTCATATATAATTATATTAAATATAACTATTATTTATTTAGTAATTTTTTAATAATTAACACACATTATAAAATATTATTAAATTATTATAAGCGTGACATGATACTACTGTTACTTTATAAATATTTTCTAAAATCCTTAACCTCTTTTCAATACTATGCGCAAACTCAATGTAGGTAAGAGAACGATGGTGAGATCTAGAGCATGAAAATTCAATAATGTAAAGGAGGTACCAACCTACGTCACTTATGTTACAATTCTCTAATAAATTATAATGAGAGTTAAAATATTATTAAATAAATAATAAATGAATTAAACAAATCATTTATTTATTAGTTGATGGTACCAGATAACCCACGCTCTCCACCAAAATAATTACTCCTCAGATTGCTCATAATCAAACTTCATTAAGCTAATTCAGTTAGTTTTATCTAATCAAAAACTATACATACGTAATAGACGCCCTAATATTATTTCAAAAATGATAAACATACTTAAACTTTTATTTAAAATTTCTACACATCTCTCACTGTAGTACATTTACTTAAAGTTTCTACACCTCTCTCACTGTAGCTACAGTGAGTTAGAGGTATAGAAATTTAAGTAAAAATTTAAAAATGTTTATCATTACTCATATTATTTTCTTAATGAAAAAGTAACATATAGAGGAGAGACACTTGTCATGAGGCCGGCGCCAAATCCTTTTGACTTCAAAACCAATCTCATGTTTTCTTTCTCAGCTGTATATATAGAGGTCATCGTCCCCATTATCAACTACAAGTTTACTTTTAGTTTTCAGAGCCCACAATTAATCAATCAAGAGTCTTTCACAAACTCCTTTTGCGTGCAATCTTTAACAAATAACAGAATGGGAAGAGCTCCTTGCTGTGACAAAAATGGACAGAAGAAAGGTCCTTGGACTCCTGAGGAAGACCACAAGCTCATCAGCTATATTCAACTGCACGGCCCTGGCAACTGGCGAAACCTGCCTAAGAACGCCGGTAATTATAAAATTCTTTAAACTCCTGTTTCAAATTTCTCTCACTATCTCATTCTCTTCATGATTATTGGCTATGCCACTGTTCATGCTCTTCCAAATTAATGATTTGCGTTTCGCTAATTAATTAATTCAATGATCTAGGGCTTCAAAGATGTGGTAAGAGTTGCCGTCTCCGGTGGACTAATTACCTAAGACCTGATATCAAGAGAGGGAGATTTTCTTTTGAAGAAGAAGAAACAATAATTCAACTACACAGTATTCTAGGAAACAAGTACGGTGACGTTTTTTTTTTCTATGTTAAATTTCAACTTCTTTGAAAAAGATCATTGAATCTCACATGCAATTTGTTCATTTTCGATATTAGATGGTCAGCTATTGCTGCTCGCTTGCCAGGAAGGACCGATAATGAAATCAAGAATTTTTGGAACACACATATCAGAAAAAGGCTCCTCAGAAACGGAATTGATCCGGTGACTCACGCTCCTCGACTCGATCTTCTTGATCTTTCCACAATTCTCCGGTCAGCTTTCTGCAATTCATCGTCGCTTGTCAATATGCCAAACCTTTTAGGCACTCAAGCTCTTCTAAATCCTGAACTTTTGAGGCTTGCTTCCACTCTTTTGTCACTAAAACAAGAGAACCCAGAAACACTTTTGCAATATCAAATTCAAAACCAGATCCGAACATCGAACCTAAATCAGTTTCATACTCCAAGTTCTGAAAGTCAAACTTGCACCACATCTTTAGATCAAACACAACTCACACAAGCTGATTTAGATGAATTATTGTCAAACTTGACAAATTTCAATAACGGCCAAAATTCACAAGAAAATTCGATACCTTCAAGTTTCAATGAAACTTTTGTTTCACAGCCAAATCAAATGTACTGCAGCTCAAATCCTACGGTTCCTGTGCCGTCTGATCAAAGTCCAAGTTTCCAGTACTCATTGAACAATATTGGGAATCAGAATTTTAGCTTTGATCATTCTGTAATGTCGTCAACGCCGTTATCGAGCCCGACTCCGTTGAATTCATCGTCTACATTCATCAACGCCAGCAGCACTGAAGACGAGAGAGAGATCAGCTACTGCAGCAGCTTGTTGAAGTTTGAAATTCCTGAGAGTTTGGATATTAATGATTTTGTGTAAATTAATTATGTTTATGTGTGAGACTTGTAATAAACTATCTTTGTGTTTTTAGGTTTCCGTTAATTGGTTTTGTAGTTGTTGATATACATACAACTGATAATACTTCATCGATTTTGATCTCTTGCCTAGTTGAATTACTGTATTGCTTCTGATAATTAAAGAAAAAAGTTGAATCCGCACATAGCCATAACAGACAAAACAAAAACGTTGAATCTGCACATTTGATCTGTTGCCTAAGGAGAGTAAATTCGAATAGTAAAGACAAGACAAAAACCACAAAGACAAGGCAAGAACAAAGAGATTCAACTAAATACTGAACCAAGAATTCTCAGCATAATTGAGTTGTAATGGAACCTATGCATTAATTCTATAAGAAATGTTTTTTTCTTAATTGAGTTGTTTGCATTGGATTATTTATCATTGTTAATGATTCTTGTTGTTCCATCACCGATATAGTTGTGAGATAAACCCTCATAAATTTGAAAAATGGAGTTTTGTGTTTAATATTGGGATTGATAAAATATGATCTTATTTTTTGGGTTGCTATTGAATAGATTTATGTGTTAAGATATGAATATAACTGTAGGACATGTGTAACCCTAAGTATAACTTGTTCTTAATGAATTTATCTTAGATCAATTAAAATAGGAATATACTTAATATACTTAATTGAATGAGATGAAAATGTCCATTCTCTGAGGATGATTATAGATAGTTTCATATTTTAAGTTAGTAATGTAAGAGGTTTGTTGGGTTTGAGCTTGGATGTGTGTGGTTGGGTTATTGGCTTGGCATTAGAATTAATAAATATATTTAATATATTTAATTAATCAAAAGATGAGTCTTGAGATTCATGAAATGCCTTACTTTAAGAACGTTTTTTTCTTTTTTCATTTAAATCATAAGGTTGTGTATGAATAACACAACTCTTTATATTTAACTGAAAAATATTTGGTTGTGTTTGATGAACACAACACTTCATCAATAACCATTCTTTTCCTTCTCATTCTCTATAAATAGAACAGAAAAGATCAGTGTAGTAATTCGATTTTTTCAACATACTAATCATTCTGGTTTTTGGAAAAATACATAGTAAATTCGCCAGGGGTAGAGACTTCAATGCAAAAATTTCGATTTTCAGATTGTTGAATCTTGGTGGTAGACGTCCAACGAACTATAAGCACACGAGTATGGGCGAATTTCTGCTATAGCTTATCATTACATTCTAGTCTCAATGTATACAAATCAGTTTGTTGTTATTTATTTTAATTACTTGCATTGTATGTTTCAATTTTGGTTGGTTTGTTGATATTATTTAAATACATACAATAAAAATTATTGCATTCACTTATTGTTCTGCTCAAAAAATGAATATGTCTATTATTGGAAGATGATTATAGATAATTCCATATTATGTGAATTTAATTGTTATAAAAAAATTGTTGTCAAGTTTAATTATGATTGGGGATTTAGTGCATGTTTGGTATGATTTATAGGAGAGGTAAAAGGGCTTTTTTTAATCGCAAAATCTCTTTTCAAAATTTTTGGTGATGTTTGATTGCATTTTAAGTAAAACTTTTGAGGATTAAAAAGTTATTGTGTCTCTACTAGCAAAAACTCAAAATTTGGGTTTTTAGGAGTAGAGCTTGAATTTTTTTTTAAAGATTTAAATTATCTATAATACCCTTATTTTATTTAACAACATTATTTCATTTTTTTCATAACACAACTTAAAAAAATTTGTCCAACAAAATAATTTTACAATGTTTAATAAAAATTCTCACTCACAATCAAACACCTAAATTTTTTTTAATCAAAAACTCTACTTCTAAAAATTATTTTAATAAAAACTTTACCTAAAAAAACTCTATTTAACTTATGCTTATAGACTTGATGGAATTCTCTCAAAAAGATTTAGACACTTATCAATGATATGATAATAGACAAGTAACGTTTCAATGGCAACTCACTTTAGTTACGTAAATTTATCATCATCATCTCGTCATTGTCAATCTCTTCCTCTTCTTCTTCTTCTTCTTCTTATCTTGATTTTTGCGACCGTCCACCGAACAAATAATCAACTGTTGGCCACAGACAGCTTTTTCAAACCATTAAAAGTGTTTTATTGTCCTTACGTGCGTTAATAATAATTTCTTGGTAAGAAATAGCTGCTGAGTGTATAGTATAGGATGTGGGAATATATATAAATGGTTTTACATTTTGTGTTTTCTGATTTGACATTTGAGTGTCCAATAATCACGTGTCTATTATATGCGGCGAATTAGTAATTTAGAGCCACTACAGTCAATCAATTGCTTTGGCATCTTAAATGATAGTCCAATTAACTTTTTTTTTTCTACTTTATACAAGTAGATCTATCACCGATCCGGTTCCCGATTCCACAGAACCGCACCCAGACTAAAACTTTAGAAAAAGAAGACACGAGAAGCATTCAAAAGCAAAAGAAAGTCCCAATCTTGAATGTGTAAAATATTGATTGCAACTAATTAAAGACAGAAATTTCAGTAAAGTTTATTTTTGGGTCAACAAAAGGGTAATTGATTTCAATTACCTAGTAATTCATGGTTGACCATGTGTTTTGTCATGGCTTAATTTTGCAAAATTTTCAGTTTCTTGGTCAAAATATAAATAGTAATGGTGAGTCGGTGACATTCTCATTGCTTTACTTGGAAGCACCGAGGTTCAAAGCAACAAAATCAAGTCGCTTGATGAATGAAATTAATAATTATGGGAGGGATCTCTCCATTATTATTGGTTAATTTCAATTTTATATATATATATATATATTAAAATATTAATAGACAGTCGTAATCTGCCTCTCAACCCACACAATTTTCTTTAAAAATTAGTTATAAACTACTTGAATTTGGCAGTACAGCACAAGCTATTGTTACGGCCCATGGCCCATACAATATCTTTTCTTAAGGAGCCCATATAACACCTTATTTCAAAAGACTGCTGCCTTCTTGGGCTTGCAGAATGCTGCTGCTAATAATAATAATAATAATAATAATAATAATAATAATAATAATAATAATAATAATACATGTTATTGTTGTATGGAAAATTGTGCAACAACTTTGATTCTGAGATTTCCTATATTATAGGAGCTAAACAAAATAAAATAAAATTAAAAATTAAACGCATAGTAATGCTTATTAAAAAAAAAAAAAAAATCAAAGAAAAGAAGGATCTTAATTGAAATTTAGTCGGTTTCTTTTAAAAAATTTAAAATTTGGACATCCCTCCTTAAGTTGGTAGTGTCTTTATTCTATAGACAACCATGAATGAAAAGGTAAAATTCAGTCCCATAATCATTTCAGGGTTTGAACTCGGATGGCCAGATAAATAAAACTACTTGACTTTTAGAGATAATCTTGATTCCATCGTTGTTAAGTAAACCCATTTATTCATTATTTAATTATAATCGTGAATTAGGTACTACTAATGATGAAAAGGCCAGAAATCAAGTCAGTTTCTTATATTTAATAATCCATTAATCCTTGGATAATGCCTTTTTCATTAAGTAATTTAGAAACCACAATGGAGCACATAGTCACTAGAGTGAAAGGAAATGCCACTTGATCCTGATATGATTTTTGCATCTATATATATATATATATATATATTTAATTAATTTTAAGAAAAAAGTGTCTCCAAAAGAGTTTTTGTCTTCATCAAAATTATTTTGTGATAAAACCACCAAATTAAAATAAAACTACTCTCATTATGCGGAAGTTGAAGCTTTCAGAATTAGGTTGTTAAAATGTATTTTCATTCTTGGTGTGGATTCCTTTTTCAGAAATTTACGACAGGATTTCATCGCAAGTTGAAAAGATAAAGCTACAAATGATGTTATAATGGACCACTCATTTTCTTTCAGTTGTCGCATGGTAAAATTGTCTTTTTATGCACTGTTATTTTCCCATTTAATTGATCAAAATTACCCAAGAAATCTCAGCTCTCTCTCTCTTTTTTAAAAAAATTCAGTAAGTATTATTAACTCATGTCATCTTGTAGCCTATGTCTCAGATTAATTAAGTATGAATTTGGTTAATAATCTATGTCTCACATTAATTAATTATTCTATTTATAAGTCTATTTATAAGAATGATTTATATACCCATGGTTCATAATTTAAACTTTCTTACTGAGTCAATTTTAAGATAAAATTATATGATAAAATCAGTACAGAATGATTGCATTTGATTTACTTAAAATTTTAATTTAAAAAATAAGTTTCATTATAATTTTCTAATGAAAGAGTATTTTTTTTGAATACATAGTATAATTTTTTTGGGTCCGTTTGTTTCGCACGATTTTCTTAAGTAAAATTTTTTCATGAAAATCATTTTACGGAAAGGAAGGTATTTTTTGATATTTAACAATCGTTTGAAAATATTTGTCAGAAAACTTTTCAAATATTTGGAATGTCCATTTTTTTGGGAAAATATTTTCTGATGATTAGAAGTATAAATGGCTCCAACCCAGATCCGCGTAGACTAGTGTTCAAAAATAACGGGGTAGCAAAATTTCGTACTTAAATCCATGCATGTCCATAATTTTGAGACCTGTACTCAAAATTTTTAAAAATAAATACAAAGATAATAGAATATAATTGAAAAAATTAAAATAAGAATATAAATGAAAAGGATCCCGACCAGGTATATCTGGTTCCAGGTCGGGATATTTTTTCCGGATCTAAATACAGATCAGTATCAATCAAAACATATTTGGATTATGATCCATACGGATCTTAGTCGAGGTTTGGATTTTATCCTCTCTGATTAGGTGCGAGTTATAGAAGCTTTAAAAAATATAATATTTTTGCTATAAAATGAATTACAAATTAATATTAGGAGCATGTTATGGAAGCTTTAAAAAAGAGATATTAGTTGAGGTTTGGATTTTATCCTTCAAAGAGATTTTTTTTTTTTTTTGGGCTATAAAATGACTTACAAACTAATCTAAAAAAATATTTTAAAATTTTCCATTAATCGAAAGATAATTTATATTAATCAAGTGTTTCGTAAGTGTCCCAAACACTATAATATATATATATATATTAAAAAGCTTTTTATTGAGAAACCAACACACCCTTAATTTGAAATAAACGCAGCCATTGGATCCTCTCCAATAATTCAAAACTGAGTAGAAGAAATTTGCAGCCGAAATGTCTGAAAAGAAAGCCAAAGAGACTGGGGTCAGTCTCATAATTCACACTTGGACTAACCAAAATCACACGGCAATCTACCCACATGGAAGATTTAATTACTCTAATTCACAACTCCAATCTTAATAATCTTTTATTCATTAAGTATATATTTTTGAAAAATTCTCACATCATTTTTATGGTTCCAAAAATGAATTCTTAACAAGTGTTTTTAGGATACTCATTATCATTTTTTTTTGGAGCTTTTCAAGCTCAATTACCAATGTCTTTACAAAACATCTCTCTTTTTTTTTTAATCTAATGTGAGAAAAGCTAAGAGCTTTCTTTTTCCAGTAACATTTTATGAAACCAAGGGACCGAGCCCAGAACACCAAGTTAAAAAGAGATATAAAAGTTGACAAAAGATAGAAAAATTAGATATTGGGTATTGGAGATTGTAAGCTTTAAGTAAAGGTACTTTTTGGTGGAATAATTTTGCATGATTGAAGCTTTATGTTTGTCTTTAAATTAAAACATCTCTTTCCCTTGTGACTATTTCTTTAGAATTTATGTGGTTCTTTCTTCTGTAATGGAACCTCCACCTGTGTGTGTTATTTTGTCTAATTTGCACAAATATTGGAATATTCAAAAATCCAAGATTTAATTTGCTTCAAAAATGGAGTACAATTTTATTGGTTGTGGGTTTGTGAAAAGTGCACTAGTGGCAATTCCATGTGGATTCAGGATTCAAAACTTATGTGCATTATTATCATTTTATTGTAGGCAATCCCATTATAATAATAATATTTTATATTTTCTGTAAAAATGCAGAGAATTGGTTCGTAGATTGATAAAAATAGTTTGGTACTTTTGATTGGCTGTCACGCAGCTGAGATAATAAAATATTTATATTATTCGATCCGTTTAAATTAACGAATGTTTATAATTATCATCTTATACGCATATAAAATACCGCAGGGATTTTTGCCATATCACATCACAGTACTCACTTTTGTTTCACGCTATAATGGGAATTGTGAAATGTCCACAATATCCTTTATTTCTTTTGTGTAAAGGGAATTCATAATACATTTCATTTAATCTTTGTCATGTCGTATACGTAAGTCATCAAGATAGGTCCCAGTTATTTTAGAAAATTTGTAATAATGGACCATTTACTTTATCTAAATATAGAATAATTTTTCGATCCGACGGAGGTATAAATGACATGATATCATTAATAAATTAGTAAATAATATATATGATTTAATATTTATCTTTTTAATTGATTATTTTGATGGTTGATTTTAATCTCTTCTAACTCTCATTATCTTCTCTCTATGGAAGACTTTCTCTTGAGTTTTTTTGCTCAACCCTTGTACACTATGTGGTGTTCTTCCCTTGTGAACCTCTCTTTCCTCTACTGTGTAGAGGTTTAAAGTTTTGTTTTTTCTCTTTTTTCACACTTCAAGGATCAGGAGTTGAGATCGTGAGTGGACCGACATTCAATGGACTCTGAAGAACTTATAAAGCTTTGCAAGGAATTGTCTTTGCAGGAGGAAGTGGAAATCAAACTTCCAGACAAACTAGAAGTTGAAGGCAAAGATTTACTAAGGATATGTCTGATAGGCAAGATATTATCAACCAAGCTAATCAACAGGCAAGCTTTCAAGGCAACCATTCAACTAGCATGTAGAACAACAAAGGGAATGAAGATAGAAGCATTAGGACAAAATATCTTTTTGTTCAGATTTGGGTGCGAGAAGGATCGAAGAAGAATCATGGTCATTGGCCCCTGGCATTTTGAGAATTCTCTGCCGGTTCTAACACCCCTTACGGGAATGGGAGAAATAGCTAGGGGTGGGCATCAGATCGAATCGAATCGGATTCGATCCGATTCTTTTATCCGATCGGACATTGACAGTTGGATTCGACGGATTTCGGATCGGATCGGATAAAAATCAATCCGATCCGATCCGATTGGTTTTTTTTTTGTATATGCAAAACGACGCTATTTTGCAGTGTCATAAACGACGTCGTTTTGCATAAGTTAGGGTTCATTTGGTTCGTCTCACCACTCTCACGGTCTCAGACTGTCATTCTGAAGAATATCAAATTTCAGTCTTCTATCTTCACTTCTTCTTCTTCTTCGTCAAATCAGCCACAGCCCACAGACAGCCACTTCAATATTCACTTATTCTTCATCAAAAATCAGTCTTCTTCATCATCCATACAGGTTTCATCAAGATAATTAACTTTTTTCTCTACTTCTCCTCTTTTCGTTTCTCTGGGTTTTTAGGTTTCTGAATTTATGGTTTCTCCTCCAGCAGATAAATACACAAATAAATACTGATATTTTGGCTTATCGCTGGCTAGTGTTGTATGTTTTATGACTTGTCTTTGTAGCTACAAAAAGCTGCAGCCTGTAAGTGATATTTCATTTATTTAAGGACTATTAGTCTAAACAATTAAAATTTTATATGAATTTGGCTTCGTCTTCTTTTGAGTCATGTTCTGTTGAATTTTCTATTTGTTTGATTTTTTTCGTTTTCATCATCGACATCATCATCTTAAGAAAAAATTGACAAAATTTTTGTTAATATATGCTGGAAACCCAATGAACGCCAACTGCTCGATGAAATGCCTGTAATATAGAGTTCATTGTACTATTTTAATGCTTATATTATTCGGTAATGAACCTTCCTCCATGTGGTTACGCCAACTGCTCGATGAAATTCCTAGTTACTGTTGGATTCAGATGTGAATCTGTATCTATGGTTTTTGGTTCATGCATGTGTTTAATGATCTTCAATCCACATTGTTTAATGATCTTCAATCCACATTGTTCTTCATTGTGGATCCGAAACAATTCGAATCGGATCGAACCAATCCGATCCGAAATAGGATGATTTCGGATCGGATTGATTCGATTCGAAATAATTCGATTCGGATCGATCCAATCCGATCCGAAATGGGATGATTTCGGATCGAACCAATCCGATCCGAAATCATTCGAATCGGATCGGTTTTGCTCAGATAATCCAATCCGATCGAATCAAACTTCTCAGCGCTTATCGAATCAGATCGGATTCAGATTCGGTTCGATCCGATCCGAATCCGATAATGCCCAGGGCTAGAAATAGCCAAGCAGAAATTTGAAGAAGCTCAATTCTGGATTCAGCTCCATAATATTCCAGTGATGTGCTTAAATGAAAATGCAGCTTATTTTAGAAAAGAGAACCAGACCGGTGTTGACAAGGCAATACACAAAGAGAGGCAAGAAAATGATTCAGTGTTAGGAGAAAAAGAACTTTCTCAGATCAACCCAAGAAGGTCTTGTGAAAAAGAAAAAAATGTTATGAGTGTGGAAGATGGGCTTTCTGTTTCAGAACCTTTACAAGCTAGTAATCCTAGTTGCCATACACTAATGAAACAGAGTGGGGTTCACAGTCCAATCCCATTGACGGAGACGACAACAACTAGTGTGGATCCTGGGCAAGAAGGAAACCATGAACCGGGTCGATCTACCTGGAAAGTGGATAGCTGCCCTATGACTTTAGATAGGGCTGTGACAGCTTTAGAGGATGTCAGAGCAGTAGGTGGCATTGGGAATTTCACTTCAAAAGAAGGAAAAAATGAGGGACTTTTAAATTTGATGGGGCAGACGCTAGTGGGCGTATATTGAATATAGTGGATGACAACAAAAAAGTCAAGGAGATAGCTGAGGGACATGCTCTGTTTTTTAATAGAGGGAAAGAAAATTGTGGGCTTTCAGTGGGTAGGCCCAAAGGCCAAAAGGGAGTAAATAAGAAGTGGAAGTTGAGGGCAAGAAATTTTCCAGCCCCGACAATCTCACCAACAACCAACCAGCAAAAAAACAAAAGAGCTATGAAGCTTAATGGAGAATCTTAAACTGGTGGCAACGCGAAGAGAGCAAGATTGGAACTAATTGAAACTGGGCAACAAGGAGGTTCTCAAATCTCTAAAATGATGGGCCTGAATGATAAGGAGTTTAAAGATGAGAAAGAAAACAGCAATGAGTTTAGGTCTGCAGCCATTCTTATATCGGCGGAGGCTGACGAACAGCCTCGCCGGATGCAATGAATCTATTATGTTGGAATGCTCGGGGTCTGGGGAATGACCGAGCATTCTGTGCCTTCAAAGAAATTCTCCATGTAAATAGACCAAAAATAATTTTTGTTTGTGACAAAACTATCAGTGTTTCGAATGGAGGGGGTGAAGCGAAAAGTTTCCTTTGAGAATGGTGTTATTGTAGGGAGTTTGGGAAGAAGTGGATGAATTTCATTATTATGGAGGCATGAAGTTGACCTACGCGTAATGTCTTATAGTAGTCATCATATAGATGCTATTATAGAATCTGAATGGGGCCAAAAATGGAGATTTACTGGAATGTACGGACATCCAGAAGCCATGCAAAAGTACCATTCATGGACCCTATTGAAGAGGCTGAAGAGCTTGTATGACCTGCCATTGATTTGTGGGGGTGACTTTAATGAGATTTTGGATAATGAGGAGAAAAAATGAGGAAGGGATAGAGACTCAAGAGTATGGAGGATTTTAGTCAAACACTTGGTGAGTGTGATTTGGAGGATTTGGCAGGTGTGGGCTATCCATACACTTGGTCCAATAGGCGTTTTGGGGAAGATCTTATAGAAGAAAAACTAGATAGATTCCTAGCCAACAAGCATTGGAAGGATATAAATTACTCGCTGACAGCTAGACATCTAAACAACTGGACGACTGATTACTGCCTGATTGTCTTAGAAGTTACCGAGAAGTCATGGCAGAGTATACTAAGAAAGCAGGCCGGTAGAAGGAAACGGTTCTTTTATGAAGATATTTGGACCAGATACGAGGAATGTGGAACAATTGTTAGGGAATGTTAGGAAAGAGAGTATGGGAAAAACTTACAAAGTACATGGGTGATTGATATCTTTCTCAGGAAAATTGAGATGGTCCAAACAAAGCTAAGGACATGGAGTTGTCGGGAATTTAGCAAGAAGCATAGATGTATGAGGGATCTTAGTGAGCGGTTGGAGAATTTAGGAAAATAGGGTGATCAATATAATGATGGGAAATTGATTCTGGAAGTGGAAGAGCAGATTGATCAATATCTTCAAGAGCAGGAAAATTTTTGGAGGCAATATCAAGGGTTGATTGGCTAATGGAAGGTGATAGAAATACCAAATTTTTCCATGCAAAAGCCTCGAGAGGAGAGAAAAGAATGAAATAGAAGGATTTTGGGGATGGGAGGAAGGGAAGTGTGTGATAGAGGAAGAAGAAATTGAGGCAGTGGCCGGTGATTATTTTGCAAAGATGTTCAAATCCTCCAGACCATCAAGAGCTCAAGTGGACAAGGCAATTTAAGGAATTCAGAATAAAATTTCAGCTAGCCAGTTAGAGGCTCTAGATGCCCATTTTTCTGCGAAGGATGTTGAAGAAGCTCTCAAATGCATGTACCCAACCAAAGCCCCAGGCCCCGATGGTTTCCCAGCAGCTTTCTACCAGAAACACTGGCAATCAGTTGGCCCTCAGGTAACTAGACTCCGCCTTCGAGTTCTTAATGATAATATGAACCTGATAGTTTTAAATCATACTCTTATAGTGTTTATTCCAAAGATAAAGAACTATATGTACATTTCACAGTATAGACCAATTAGTCTATCTAATGTGGTTTATAGGATTATTGCAAAAGTCGTTGCTAATAGATTGAAACCAGTTCTCAATGGTATTGTGTCTGAAAACTAGAGTGCTTTTGTCCCCAATAGGCTGATCTCAGACAATGTAATTGTGGGTTTCGAAGGGCTCCATTGTTTAAAGAATAGGAAGGCAGGCAAAAAAAGGTGGGTAGCTCTTAAGTTGGATATTAGCAAGGCATACGACAGAATGGAATGGAGATTTATAGATCGAGTCTTAGAGAGACTGAGTTTCTCGGAGCATTGGAGGAGTCTTGTTCAAAATTGTATTAATACTACCAACTACTTGGTTCTTATTAATAGAGAGGTTAAATGTCAGATAATTTCTGAGAGAGGTTTAAGACAAGGATGCCCCTTATCCCCATACCTTTTTATTTTGTGTGCTGAAACTCTGTCCTCGCTACTCAATCTTACAGAAAGAGAGAAGAAGATTACTGGCATAAAAATTGGGGAAATGGCTAAGGTGATAGCCTTATATTTGTGGAAGCTAAGGTGAAAGAATGTGAATATCTCAAGGCACTGCCGGATTGCTACTCAGAGGCTTCTGGGCAAGCTATCAATTTGGAGAAATTTGCTCTAACTTTCAGCGCAAACACTGTCGAAACAAGAAGGGAAGAGATCAAAATGATTTTTAATCTTAGGACAACAATATGTCATGATAGTTACTTGGGGTTACCCGCAATGGTAGGAAGAAACAAGAAACAGTTATTCAAAGACTTGCAGAGAAGAATCAGTAACAAGCTGAAACAGTGGCAGTCGGGCTTTTCTCATGTGGTGGAAATGAGGTTTACTCCAAGCTGTGGCTCAAGCTATCCCAACCTATTCAATTAGTGTGTTCAGGTTACCTAAAGGGCTTTGTGAAGACACTCAAAAGATTATGAATGTGTTCTGGTGGGGTTCAATTGATTCAAAGAAGAAAATTCATTGGATGAGCTGGAAGAGATTGTGCAAGTCAAAGAGGGATGTATGAATTGGTTTTAGGACCTCAGCATATTTAATCAAGCAATGTTGGCCAAACAGGGATGGAGAGTCCTTAAGGATCCTAACTCCTTAGTTGCTAGGGTGTTGAAGGCTATGTACTTTAAGAAGAGTGATTTTATGGCTGCTTTTTTGGGGAAAATCCTTCTTTTGTGTGGAGAAGTCTATTATAGGGTAGAAAAATTCTGAACAGGGGAGTGAGATGGAGAATAGGAAATAGCCAATCAGCTTCTGTTTACAACAACAACTGGATACCGAGACCTTATTCTTTTCGGCCAATCTCAGTGCCTTCTCTTCCATAAGATACAATAGTTGTTGCTCTACTAACCACAGACAACAGGTGGAATTCAGAACTCTTGAAGAAACACTTCATGACCATGGATGTGGAAGAGATTAACAACATCATTTTGCCAAGACAGAAAGTTGAAGATCAACTTTGTTGGCATTATGAAAAAATAGGAGGATTCACAGTGAAAAATGCTTACCACCTGGGAATGTAGATGGTGGAATCGATGGAGGCCACGAGTTCGAGTGAGAGGGCTGATTTCTGGAACAATATTTGGGGTCTTGATGTGGCAGGAAAGATTAAACTGATTACTTGTAGAGCATGCATTGATCTATTGCCTTCAGCCTCAAAGCTTAAGATGAGGAAAATCAATGCTCACAGCCTATGTCAAAGATGTTTTAGGGAAGAAGAAACAGCTTGGCACGTCATTTTTGGATGCATAACATCTAAGGTATGTTGGAGCAAGACTAGCAGTTATGAGATCATTAGAAGTTTTCATGGAGATGACATTGCTGATTTTTTGAGGATGTGTGGGAAATCTCTATTAAAGAATGAGATGAACCTGCTTGTGACTATTATGTGGGGATGTTGGGGTGCTCGAAATAAATTCTATTTTCAAAACCTAAAGGTTGAGCCAGTCAGGATTATTAGCAGTGCTGAAGCTTTTTTATGCTCTTTTGGTAGGGCCAGAAGCCAGTGGATTTTTTGGATTGCAATAAGACTGAGTCGGCTGATCAGATTGAGATTCATTCCAACGCCCCCTTTTTCAGATCCCAAGTTGATGGTTCTTTGAAAATAGATGAAGACATATGAGGTATTGAGGGTGATTATTAAGGATGGTGACGGGAGGGTGAAGATGGTGGCTGTGAAACAAACCTCGAGTGTTTCCGATATTGAACAAGTGGAAGCTGAAGCCATTTTACTTGGGATTAATACTGCAGTGGAGGCTATGTTGGGTTCTCTAAGAACAACCTAGGATCAATTAAGCATATAAGATGTGTGACTAAACAAAGTAAGATAGCAGAAAGTACTCACTTTGATCGGCTAAGAGGATGTAGGAGATAACAAAAAATTGCTTCCTTTAAAGTTGCTTCAAGCTCTCATTTGAATTGTATGTTGAGCTTCCAAGCTTGTTGAATGAATTCCAAACTCATGGGAATAGTTTCCCTATCACCTTTGTATGATCCCTTTGAGTGCTAGCTCTTGAAAAATTTGCAACAAATCTTCTAATTGGTTCTTGAAGTTCTCGGCCAAGCCAAGAAAATTTGGGAGAGGAAATTATTCACTTGGGCGTGAATGAGAGAGAATAGATGAGAGTGAAAATGTTGACTTGTGTATTTGATTTCCAAAACAAATAATGATATACCAAAATATCTAATATTTGGTAAAAGTCAATCACTTTTCAAGTTTGAGTGTTTAGTAAGTCATCACCAACTCACCAAATTCCATCACCAAAAAGGCAATTAAAGTGACAAGTGATGTGACTTGTGTGGGCCCCACTTGATTCAAAATCCGAGTGAGTCCGCAAACACATTCCGTGCTCGAGTTCGTTAATTTTGAATTAACGAATTTTCCGTTGCGACTTAATTAAATCAAATTTAATTAAATAATTATGCCTAGCAAAATTACTATTAAAGTCGCTCGCGAATTAATTCTAAATTAATTCGTTCGTCCGAATTAAAATCTAATTTTAATTTCGTTATGAAATCTAATTTCATTTAATATATCAAATATATTATTTAATCGATTAATTCCAAATTAATCGTTCTCTCTCTCTTCAAATAGAATTTTATCCCAGATAAATTCTCTCTGTAATTAATCATAGATTAATTTTCTCTCTCTCTTATAATTAATCCCAGATTAATTATGTTCGAGTCATACGTCATCGGTGAATCTTCGGGAAGCGACCCATGAGATCTCTGGATATGTTGGCAGTAAATTCGGTTATCGGACATTTACCGAATAAATTATCCAATATCTAATATGAATAATTTATCCATATTTCACCTAAACCTATTTATTAAATATCAAATATCAACATAAATAAGGTTGAAATGTCGCGAAACTTTTACGAAAATCGTTTTTCCGTAAAATGACGCAAAATACGTTTTTGACCGAACCGACCACCCGACACTTATGGGGACTGCCCAGGTCAGCCCCAATAGTGTCAGGGCAGTTCATGGGCTTCCCGAACAGTGATGGATTCACTGTTTGGGCAGCCGTCACCCGGTTGACTCAAAAGTCACCCGGTAACGCCGTTTTTGGCCGTTTTCGCTTATTTCAACTCGGAAACACTTTTCGGCAATTGTTTCAACTCCCAAAACACATCCATTACATTCATATGACATCAAATTCATCACAAAATTTTCAGTTTTAACAGATCTGATCAGGAAATCGAAAATTGCCAATTTTCATGCTTTAAATCCAAATTTTCAAGATTAATCAAATTAATCAAGACACCAACCAAAGTCACCAAATATGAACAACCCAAGAATAATTCTAGGTGCCACAAGAGTGGTCATAATACTCTAGAATAACAACTCATCATCTAATGATCAAATTGGAAACTAATTACAATAATTCATTCCCATACACTTCACACATGCTTCAATCTCTTCCAATTCATCCACCAAACCACAAAGCCCCAAATTCTAAGAAAAAGAAGAAACCCTAGAATCCATTTAGCTCAACCAAGAATATGAAATAAACTTCAAGCTTAAGGATATTGAATATCACCTTTAATTCTTCAATTTCCTAAAGCTTTTATTCTTGATTTCCTTCCTTTTCTTGGAGATTCAACAAACTAATTTGAGAGGGACTTCTTAGGGTGAGGTTTCGGTCATCATGAATGGGTTAGGGAAGAAAAGAAAATCATTTCCTTTTTATTTCCTCTTAGCCGACTTTGAGGGCTAGTTTTGTCCTTTTGATGACTTAAATCAATTAATTAATTATTAAGCTTTAATCTTGGCAAATCAAATTCGGACAAATTTTAGCTTAATAAATTCATGTCATACAAACCAATAATAATTGGACAAAAATCATAACATTTATGAAAAAAATTAATTAATTAATCATTTAAATATTTAATAATTAAATATTCAAATAATCAAGTAATATAATAATTATTATTATATATGTATTTTTATTTACAATAAATAGCAAATGCATATATTTATGGCATGTGTCAAAATCTTATTTGACAAATAATTAATGTGTATCTAATTGTATTATGTATCAAATACAAATACATAATAATTATTATCAGATAAAATCCCTTAATGCATGTGTTATCGTTTAACCGATTAAACGATCTGAATTAACTCATTTAATATGGTGAAGTATTATGAATAATCCGTATTATTCATATCGTGTTGCCCAAGTGCTCAACGAGTACACTTCATATTGTATGACTCTCTAAGTTTAGGTTTATCCGTCACGAAATCTAATTTCATTTCCATAATCCACACACTCATGGATTATGACGACCACTGATAATCTCGCTAAACTATACAAGCCGAGGTCATTGCATACGTATAATCTCTCCGTCACAGGCAATCTGTATTATACTTGGGATATAGATGAGAACGTCAAATCCGTTCGGTATAATACAATCGACTTTCAATTTACGATCTCGAAATAACATTCGGAATTGATTTCTGAAGTTACACCACATCTATGGATTTACTAGATCGTAAACACGTGTGGATGCCTATGCCCTGTACACAGGACTGACAGATCATATTTTGATACGCACTGGATATCATGAGCATCAGTCCACACCCAACGAACATGCGAAGGTCTGATCTAAATAGATCGGTGATGTGACTGCCATCAAAGTATGGATGATAACTCATATATCCACTATGATATCTCAAGTCGAATGACCACTATGCTCGCTCAACTCGAGAAGATTCCTATTGACATTGGTGTACCATCTATTAGGAAATTTCCAGTGAGTCGTTCAGTGTTTATCAAATAAATACCTATATGTCTATATGAGTCTCCCGAGACTCATGGTTCATTGGGATAGACCATCGGACCAAGTCACGATATACGACATGTACTGGTCTCAGCGGATTTTACTAACCGACACGTGTTAGTAAATCTTGACCAGGAACTTTATTTAAGGATATACATCTAATAGTGCGCTTCCCAATGTCAATTACAAACTACGTTCTAACTGCGCACTATATTGTAAATCCTAGGGTCTTTGTCTAATATGCACGTATCACTAAACCAGATTTAGTTTCGATCTAATCATAATCAGATATCTAATCGTAATTAGATCGAATAACTGTATAAAAGAAAAGGGTGCTACCATTAAATTAGTAATATTATGGAAAATAGAATTGCTCGTATACGATCCGGATTGGCACTCCGAGTACCAACCCTAACAGGTTGTAGGCTGTAAATGGATCTATAAGTTGAAGGAAGAGACTGATGAAGCAGAACCATGGAGGTTCAAGGCAAGATTAGTAGCAAGAGGGTTCACACAGCAAGAGCGTATTGATTATCAGGAAGTGTTCTCTCCTGTGGTGAAACACACTTCCATCAGGGTGTTGATAACTCTTGTGGCAGCCTACGATCTGGAACTGGAGCAAATGGATGTTAAGACTGATTTCTTACATGGAGAACTGGATGAAGACATCCTAATGGAACAACCTGAGGGATATGAAGTGAACAAGTTTGTTTGTTACAAAAAACCTTTTATGGACTCAAACAGTCTCCAAGGCAGTGGTATAAGAGATTTGATGAGTTCATGACAAGGGTCAAGTACAACAGAAGCAAGTTTGATGCTTGTGTTTACTACAAGAAACTTGGAGATGGTGTATGGATCTATCTACTGTTGTATGTTGACGACATGCTAATTGCATGTAGAAGTAAAGAAGAAATTAAGAAGCTGAAAGCTTTGTTAAGTTCCTAGTTTGAAATGAAAGACCTGGGAACAACTAAGAAAATTTTGGGTATGGAACTGGTTAGAGACAGGAGATTAGGAGTTATCTGTTTGACTCAAGAACGTTATGTTGAAAATTTCTTAAAGAGATATAGTCTGGACAAGCAGAAGCCGATTTCTACACCTATAACTGCACATTTCAAACTGTCAACGAAACAATCCCCTAAGGAAAAAGAAGACAAAGCTTACATGGTGAATGTTCCATATGCAAGTGTTGTGGGAAGTACAATGTATGCCATGGTTTGTTCCAGGTCAGATGTGGCTTATTCTATGAGCCTAGTGAGCAGGTTCATGACAGACCCTGAAAGAAAATACTGGGAAGCTGTAAAGTGGTTACTGAGATACTTCAAGGGTTCTGTCAATAGAGAACTGGTTTATAAAAGGTTCCCAGGGGATATGAAGACTTTGGTTGGCTTTGTAGACTCTGATTATGCAGGTGATCAGGATAAAAGAAGGCCCCTTACTGGATATATGTTTACTTTGTTTGGCAGTGCCATTAGTTGGAAAGCTTCTCTGCAACATGTAGTCGCCTTGTCAACTACTGAGGCAGAATATATGGCCATCACATAAGCAGTCAAATAAGCTATTTGGCTCAAGGGACTTGTTAATGAGCTTGGGATAGAACAGAGGCAGGTTATTGTCTGGTGTGATAGCCAAAGTGCTTTAGATTTGGCTAAAGATCCCAACCACCATGAGAGAACTAAGCACATTGATGTCAGACTTCATTTCATAAGTGATGAAGTGGCTAAAGGGTTGGTAAAGCCACGAAAGGTGAAGACTGAGCTAAATCCAGCTGACACCCTCACAAAGCCTCTGCATGTTACAAGGTTTCTGGACCTCTGTGGAAGCATTGGGAGTGTGGATGTGAAGAAGCTCAAAGATGGGTGTGTTAATGAAGAAAGAAAGAGCTGATTCTTGTAGGGATTTGGAATCAAGGTGGAGATTGTTGTGGGTGATTACAAATATGTCATTTGTGTTTGTATTTGACTGTGTTAACCACAGGTTAACTAACTCTTAGACTGCGTTTGTTATCAGTGAGTATAAAATATTGGTTGTAACCTGTAACGTCTGTAACTTCTTTTGTATTTCTAAATCCCTAATAAAAATGAGCAAGAAGCTCATGCATTCTTCAATCCTAATTCTTGTGTTCTCTATGAAGCTTAATCTTTCAATCTTCTTACTGTTACTAAGGTTCTGTCATTGTTGTGTGTGTGTGTGATAACTTCATTGCACTGAGTTTTGTTGATTTATAGGAAAGGTTTTTCCCTAGTCATTGGGCAATTGATTAAACGACCTATTCTTGATCGATTGAGGAGAATCAATTGGTTTTAGGGTCGATCTTGTGGATAAAGAAGGGTTCTTGGGAATCTATTTTTTTCTTAACAAATATATATATATCAAAAAATTTATATTTTAAGAAATATTTAATTGTTTTTTGTTTATGGATGTATGGTAAGTTTTGGAAAACTTAGGAATGTTAAGAATAAGTAGAAAATATTTTTTAACAATATCAAATAAGATGTTGGGCATCTATATAGACATCCATCATATAAATTGGGCGTATGGATGCCCAACATGTATGTTTGACGTTCGTGTGTACATCCAATATGTTTTCAAGGGACGTGATTTGGTGGTGTAAGGTTCATGATCTCACCTTGAGGTTCTGGGTTCGAATTTAGGGAGTGTGTTTCTTATAAAAGCCTGAGACGGCCGAATGTTTTACCTGCTCTACTTAATTCGAAATTGATGATTTGACGGCAGGTTTTCAAAAAAATGTACATCCAATATATATTCTGTGTATGAAAATAGATAATGAATCATCCTAGTAAATGTCCATTGTTTTTATCTCTGTATTGATTCATTCATCCAAAAGATTTGCTCTCTTAGTGCGAACGAACCATGTGATTTGTGCTGTTTTTTTTTTTATGAACGATTATCACGTCTTTTCACTCTAACCCCACCTATAAATGACAAACAAACGACCATGGAAAATGTTTAAATTTTATCAACATGGAGTATCTTTAAATTAATTTTTAAATAAAACATATGGGGCGTGATTTGAAATCTCTCTTTTTTACTCAAAACTTTCGAAATGTGTTTATTTTTCTATTTTTATAAAGCGTAAAATAAATTTTCATAAATAATTTATATATTTTTCCACTTTATCAATTAACATATGGAAATTATGATAAATAATATTTATGTTATTTATTAAATAAAATTAATAATTTTCCTAAAAAAACAGGGATCACAATGGCAAAGAAAGATTAAAAACAAAGGGACAACACAAACTGCCAAATAATCCGACAGCTTTTCCTGCCATTTCCCCTCTCTACTTCTCTATTCTCAAGTCTCTAATTCAACCAAACGAATCTCTTACTTTTTCTTCTCTTCCCCACGCTTCCACTAAAATATCACCAAAAATTATTATAAACTTAGTGAATGATTATTCTGCTTTTTGAACTTGAAGCATTTTGCACACACTCATTGAGAAAACGAAAAACTTTTTCATCCGGATGATCATTCCTTTTACCTTAACCACATCCTTCAGAAATTGATACCCTTTTCATATGAATATCTCCTGAATCAAAAACATCATTTTAAATGCAGATTCACAAAAACCCAAAAACGTCAACGTTCAATCAAAACTCAGGAAAACTGTAAAATTCTAAAACCCATTTCTTTTTTTATATGAAAATGCCATCTTTTACCTTTATTCTCGCGTTAACGATTTTGGTAGTGTTGTCCACTTTTCATCACTCATTTGCCGGTTTACTTTCTGAACCGGAATCCGGTCGCGACCAACTGTTGAAACCGGGAGAGTACGCGTCCACCAACACGGTCCCTGCATTCCCGGTCCAGACCGAGGCCGCCACCTGCCGGCTAGACCTCTCAGCTGAACTTTTCGGCGGGGTTAACGATGCCTGTGGCCGTGACCTGGACCGGAGCCGTTGCTGCCCCGTGCTAGCGGCTTGGCTCTTCGCGGCTCACGCCCGGTACGCTCTTCAGGTCCCAGCAGCGGCTCCAGCCTCTGAACCAGACCAACCCATGAGGCCTGATGACTCGCAGAAGTGTGTGAACTCACTGCAAAGCGCGTTGGTGAGCAAAAACGTAAAGATTCCACAACCCAATGCGAGTTGTGATGCGATTCTGTGTTTTTGTGGGATTAGGCTTCATCAAATAAGCTCGCTGAGCTGCCCGGCTGCGTTTAATGAAACAGCTGCTGGGTTTCGAAATGTGACTCCCACTGCTGCTGTTAAGAACTTGGAGAAGGATTGCAGAAATTCCTCATACTCAGGCTGTACTAAATGCCTTGGTGCACTTCAAAAGGTTGACTTTTTCTTTCATTTATTCCTCATGGATTTGCATTTATTAGCCTGTTTTTATGTGATCTATTAAGTATTTTCTTTTTTATTTCTAAAATTCATCAAAAATGGTTCTTTTTAAAAATACTTATTTTTCATGGTAAAATTTTAAGAGCTGTGGAAAATTGGACAATAATGAAATGTGAGTCTTGATTGTTTGTGTGATTTCCAAATCATTGGTTCTTAGTGACAAAGATGAAATGGGATGGGCACTTGAGTGATAATTCATTTGCAATGAACCTCATTTTTTTCAGCAAGTGGAGAACAATAATGAACCTTAAAAATTGTCTTTTTGATATTTGGTGGGTAAATCTTTGTTAGCAAATGAAATCTTATCTTTGGTCTTTGCTTTACTGTTTAGTATTCTATAATATACGCTTCACCTACTGATAATGGCACACAGCCATGAAAGTGAAGTGGGTAGTTGACACTCTGGGAGTGGGGGCTGTGTTTTTTTGTTTTTTTGACCTTTTTGTGCGTGAAACAAACAAATATGTTCTGCAAATACCCTATAAAACGACGTCGCCATGTGCATACGCAATTTGACCTTTTGTCATTTCACTGATTTATTTCTGGGTTTAAAAATGTCCTTTGCATGTGCGGGTTTGATAATTACAGCTGAAGGGTGGGAACAAGAACGGAACAGAACATGAAGACAACAGGGCAAGCAAGATGTTCAACAGAGACTGCCAGCTTATGGGGCTGACGTGGCTTTTGGCACGCAACAAAACGGCGTACATTCCCACCGTTTCAGCTGTTTTACGTGCCATAATGTACAGTGCGCACCCACTCCACGAGTCCAAGTGTAGCCCTGATCAAGAAAACATGCCCTTAGCCGTTGATTCCCTTCAGTTCGAAAAAGCTCTATCTTCATCATCATGGCCTCAAAATTTTCATGCTGTTTCATTTCCATTTTTACCCCTGATCATTTTGTTTTCTCTATTTGTTTAGGGGATCGACTGTAGTGGTGCCCTCTGGCCCGGCATCTCTGTACTGTATTATTTTCTTGGTTCTCTGTCAAGATCCGTGATGCTAGGAGACAAATGGGCTATGTGGGTCTTTTTGTCATTTTCTCACTGTAAATTTCTGACTCGTTTTCAATTTTCTTTTAACATGTAGTACGAGGAGAAGGGATTGTTACCCAGTACCCTCACCGTTTATATTTATTTTGCTAGGAAAATAAATATTTATATATTTTTATCATATGCTTCTCTTTTTTTTTTCTTTGTTGAAATTTTTTCAGTTAAAATAATTCATTGAAATGATTCATGAAACGAATCCCAAAGACTGCGTATGTTGGTCGCATGGAAATGTTATTATTTCTAAGATTAAAGAATCAATTTCATTTGATTAAGCATAGTGAATAAACTTTTCATTGGAAATCTAAATGTTGATGAATGAAATAGCCTTTTCATTGGAAATCTAAATGTTAATGAATAAACCTTTGTGTTATATCGCATGTTCAAAGGAGAGAATCGCGGTTGAATGTTTGTCGTTTACGGCTCATTTTCATGTGAATGGCCATTCCTATTTCCTCCTCTAGAAAATGAGATTAAGAGGTCCCTAGGACTTTGTACTTGATTATCAGTCATAGAGTTCGAGTTTGGACAGTTAATGGTTTCATATACTTCGCTTAAATCTGAATCAAATAATTGCGGCAAGATTTCTAACGTTTCAAAAGTAGATTTTTTATAATTCAATAATTGATATAGAAGTGTGACCAAATCTCATTCACAATTCACTTTAAAAATATAAGAAAATGAGTTTGCTTTGGTTAAGCTTCTAGGTTATATATATATTTTTTGAATTATTGGAAACCCCGCCGCCAAATCTTCATTTCCAGGCTTAAACGGAACAGTTAAAACCCCCGACTGTCCTAAACTCTTACAAGAAACACAACTCCCTGAATTCGAACCCATGACCTCTAAGTGAAATCCTAAGCCTGCACTACCAAGTCAAGTCTTTTGGGGATATTTTAGATTATACATATACTACCGGTAGATGTAATTAAAATTGAAGAAGTCGTTATGATTCAAACGGAGGGCTTATAATTAATAAATGAGTATGCGAATTTTCAACAATATAAAACTGTACAATTTTTATCAAGTTGAAATTAATAGCACATACTACATTTTGAGATACTTTCAACAGTTTACGCTTCTGTCGATCCAAAATGTAATGATTATTTCTTAGCTTGTAATCAGAAAATTAAATCTCACCATCCTTTGCCTATAAGCCACAACCAGTCAAGTGTAACCCCAGCAAAGATACCGCCTATTAGAAACAACACAAGCAAATTTCCCAATGCATTTTGCTCCGGTCCCTATAAAAGTTGGAACAAAATAGTAAGAGTATTAAACACTGATTATAACTTTTATTAATGTATTTTAAAACAAACCTTGTAGCCTTTAGGTGCAGCAGTGAGTACACAAACAGTGAGGTAACCGTTGCTTAAACCCAGAAAAGATGTTAGCATTATCATCCATCCCTGGTCACCGTATTTGGCAGTGAAATAAAATGCTGGGACGAGTAATAAACGAGAAAGAGTTGCTGCCATGATACATTTTCTTGATTCTAACTTCAAAGCTTTCAGAAGTGGAATGTATCTGCCAATAAGGTCACCTACATTGTACATTGCTATCAAAACAACTGCATACCTGAGAAATTACATATTATGTCAGAATATCACTTTATAGATGTTCACACATTCACTAATGAAAGAACAATTAAAGAATTATGTATGTTGACGACAGATAACGCCAGGAAACACTAAACTATTTATGTTGTTTTCAACGAACATTTAGTCATTTACCATGTACCCAAACCGTGTGATCCAGTATCTTCAGATAAGAATCCAGGAAAAATTGATAGTGTCAGCACATAAATGACAAACATATCGATTGCATAGTCGATATTTTGAGTCAATAATTGTTTGACGCTGAGCCGCTCAATGTGTTTCTCAACCTGCATAAAATTGCAAAGAATAAAAAACTTATTGAATTTTGTAATGACAATACACCTGTTGTTGCTTACTAATTAGTGGAGAAGAACTCGTACTCCTTGGGAAATCGTTTGGATGCCACCAGCAGCAAGGTCCGCTACAACGGTTTTGGATCCTTCTGAGGCTGCCTTATTGCGGTAGTACTTCACAATGGGTAGTTTTGGAAAGGCAAAAGCATAGAGAATAACACAAAGAAGCTCAAAAAATGTTGAGATGGCAAAGAAAAGAACTGCAAGAAATTGTAAAGTTATTAGTATTAACCAAATTGATAGAAGATTTTAAAGTTGGTTATTTAACACATATTGGTTAGTTTCAACTACTAGAATGAACACAGTTGACTGTTATAGAATTCATGATCAAGCACCAAAGTTTTATTGTATTTGTAAAGTAATTTACTTTAATTGTTTCCTATCAGGCGTCAACATAAATTATTCTTCAATCAACAACAGTTGTAAAGTAGAAACTATCTTCTTTGTTTCTTTTTCCTATTTTCTGAAAGGAAACAAATCAATTAGTCATTTAAAACAAGGAATGTGAACATACGGGCACCCTTGCGAAGACCATCCTTTGAGTTATCGAAAGCTGCTTTTGTGATTAGTCTCAAAGCAGAGGTTAAAGCCCCTGATGCAGCCAAACCAGCAAGAAAAGACTGAATAATTCAAAACAAGAGAGAATGTTACAAATTTAACATCAAAATAGAAGAATACCAAAACAAAGAAATCATTGGAATATGGCGATGCTAAGTGCTAACAATGTATACCGACTTGAATTAATTCAGGTGTCATGAAGGAAAGGTCTCCAACCATTCCTCCCTGTACATTAGCATCTGCAACTCCAAAAGCACCGCTAATGACACAAATTCCAATGAAGGTTCCAAGTCCTCCTTTCCCAGATGTAGCTAAATCCAGCTACCACAGGAAAATGAAGAAAAAGGATCAAGCTGGTTTCAAGGGATATAATGTGAAATTGAAACTAATGAAACACGCTAGTGGAAGATATTCTAAAAAGGTTCAAGTGTACACTGAACTGGATAGCATGAATTTATAGGGAATGAATGGTACTTACAACTAAAACTAACAATGAACTTATAAAAAACAAGATATATCCAAATAGAATTCTTCTTCTAGTATTAATTTTTGCCTCATGGTATGCCAGAATCCCAAGTGTTATAAGGGCAAATGGTTGATAAACAAGAGTTAGAATTCTTGATGGGTGGTATTGCTGCAAAAATAAATTAAAACTAGAATCAATACTTGGTAAAGTAATAACAAGAGCAAATATTGCAACAATTTGTAACATAATAATACCTTGTGATAAAATATAAAACAAAGTCAGATGTGAACATAGATTTTGAAATTCAGAATCAACATCTTGATAAGTATTTAATGCAATTGAACATATATTTCGAAATTCAGAATATACATCTCCATAAGTATTTAATGCATTTGAAGAAACATTCAAGAATGCATTTTGGTTGGAGAAAAATGATGCCTATTAAAGCAAAGACAAACATCTAAATATGGAACAGATATGGCAGTCAGGAATCAAAAAACTTGGATAAACAAAGCACATTTGAAAAATGTTTGGCTTTGCGGTTTGATGAGTTGATTTCTATTGTAAGAAAAATACTTAGAAAGAGGACTTTACAAGACATTTGTGTATAAAATCCATGCATAGATTGTGTGGCACTTGATAAAAGCACTCTATTTCACTGGCTTTTTCTATAGAACACTACAAAATGGAAGAATCTAAAGGGTAATATCATCAAATTCAACCTGTCAATTATAAGTTATCAATAACATGATATGTTCAGTTCATATATAGATGTAAACTTCATAGTACTGAAAGAACCATTTTAAAGCCAATCTCTAAGCTCTATATTGCAGCAAAATCAGTTCACAATACATCTGATATACGAGTTACAAGTCCTACTAAAGAATAAAAGAAAAAGGATGTGAAAATTACCGGGAATAAAGACACATAGTAATCTACGATTGTTAGCATACTGTTCCATGAAAAGAGGCACCCGTTTCCGAGAAGCCAGCACACAGCCATAGCAGAATACTTTCCCTATTTCAGCAACAATACATCAAAAACTTGTTTATATATATATATATTCTCCTCAGTGACTCAGTCAATTTCCAAGTAAAGGGGGTTTAATGACAAACCTCAAGTCTATCTGGAGCCCCATCTGGTGAAACCATAATTACTTTATTTCAAGCACCTAAAAAACAATTGAAAATCAGCACAACAATATAGCTCAATCCTTTTCGTATGCACTTTTCATAAGGTCTTTGAAGTTATAAATCTCTTAACCAGAAGCTAAAAGACGCAAAAAAAGCATTTCATACAACTTTGATTTGATTAGAAATTGGGAACAAAAAATTATTTACAGTATTGAAACTAACAGTCTAAAGAAAGAATAATTACATTCAGGGCTCTTACTAATAAATAAACAAATAATATTATAACTAAAAATTGATATTTCTCTGAATACGAAAACTCTAATCTTGAGTTAAATTTGGGGCCTAACGACAGTCCGTATAGTTTAACAATGCATTGCACGTCAATGAAAGTGCTGAAACTATTATATAACCCAATTCATAAAGTTCCTTTCACCAAACAAATCATGGCCATAACGACACCTTTTGACTTGTAGCCAAAGTTTTCTCATTCAAAAGGAAAGAAATAAAACCAAATAAATTTACCCAGAAAGCGAAAAATAATTAAAAGGCCGCAAGAATTCAATCTGTGGACAGATTAAAGATTATAGCGTACCTTTACGATGTGGGAATTTACGTAACTGAGAGATTCTATATAGAATCTAAAATTGGTGAAATAAGTATAAGATGAGTACGTGAATGAGATCGAAACTCCTTTTTTTCCTTTTCTTTTTTTTCTCTCTCTCTTCGTTAATCGGAATTGTCAAAAGTCAAAACCATCATTTTAAGCCAATAAGCTGACGCCAGACAGCTATAAGTAACCAAATTACTCTTTCGCCCCCAACTGGTGACGTGGGCAAGTGGGCCCGGATTGTATACTATTAGTCCACGTTTTCAACTCCTTTTGTTGGATTTTGTGGCGACCAATCCGCCCACGTTGAAACCAATTTTTTTGTCACTTCGGTCGGATAAAGGCTTCTAAAAAGTAAAAAGCATTAAAGATTGATAAAATTACCGCAAAAATGATAAATGATATTATTCTAATCTTTATTTTGTTTTATTTTTTTTTATCATTTTTAAAAGTAAAATAAGAATCAAGTTATTTACATCATATGGTAAGAATGAAACAAACCATAGCAGCAAATTTTTTGGCTGTCTACGCACATGATGTAAGCTTCCCTTGCATTTTCGTCAAACACCTTCTGTGCAACCTTTTCTCTATTCCATTACTTGTTTACTGGCCTATCGCACACCATTTCCTACTCTCAGGAGATTTGGAAAGAGATTACGCCTTGAGGAATCAAGCTTAGAAGATGAGATTATGGACAACACAACCACACAAAATGGGTTAGAGGCAGATTCTGCTAAAGGTAATAATAGTGAATCTGAGAAACAACATAATCCTTGGTCCAAGGGCAGCTTTGTAGAACCTTGGGCAAATGCCGTGATCACTAAATCCTTGGGTCGCTCCCACACCTTCAGAATTCAGATTCATCCATAATGTTCTTCAACAAAGGTGGAGTATGCTCAACAACTGGCAGCTTATAAATCTCGAAAATGACTTCTACATTGTGAAATTTCAAGAAGCAGTCGACATGGATTATGTCCTCACAAATGGACCATGGATGGTGGCTAACCATTACCTAGTGGCTAGTGGTGCAAAAATGGAGAGCAGGATTCTCACCCGCTACTGAAACCATCAACCGTATGACAATGTGGATTCGCCTAAAGGGCTTACCTATTGAGTGTGTGAACTACAACGCCCTATGGGAAATTAGCAACATCATTGGCAAAACACATAAGGTTGATACTGGCGGAGGCAAGTATGCTCGAGTATGTACGGAGATCGACCTAAGCTAACCCCTGACACCTTACATTGAGGTGGACAATTGGTGGATAACTATTGAGTATGAGGGTATTAGTCAAATATGCTTTAATTGTGGCTGTGCTGGACACATTAAGGAATCACGCTCTCTAAAAAAACCATCTAGTCTGGAACAGAACCCTGCAGATGCGATGGCAGTTGAGGTGGGGGAACCTAATGTGGTGATGGAAGAGCCTGAGTCTATTTTTGGCTAGCAGGAAGAATTTTAGGAAGACAAAACAAAACCCCCAACCAAAGGAGAAAATTGAAACAGGGAAACAAAAGGATGGTGCCAATAAGATACATGGTAGTAATGTGAGGACTAAGGAAATCAATCCCAAGGGCAAGAGTATTACAACTAAGCCTGACTTGTTAGGCACAAAGATGAAGAAGAAGGTATCTTTTGCTGAAGCTGCAGAAACTAGCACAAGTTCCAGGTTCAATATCCTCACAGAAGACTGCAGTATCAATCATCACAATCCAACCGGTCCAGTATTTAACATGGGCATTTTCAACAACCCCATCAATATGAATACCAATTCTTTTATGACTAGCTCAAGCAAAGAGGAAGCCTACTTAGGCAGAAACAAGGATAAGGGGAAGCACAAACCTTGCAAAGAACATAATAAGAAAGATCAGGGAGCCAACACAGAAGATCCACAACTCCTCTTTGGTCACATCCCTTTTGCTGGGGCTAACAGTGATAGAGGCGTATGTAGTGTGTCTAGCTAGGATTCTGTGGACATAGTCCAGAGGAACTTGGACCTGCTGTGGAAGATGCTCGAGTTACCCATTCTAGTGACAACTTCCAAGAGAAAGCCTTTGTGTTAAGAGAGGCCTTAGCTGCTGCTCAAGCTTAAGGCTTGTCTGGTGCTTTGATATTCTACCTTACAAGTTTTTATGTTTCTTGTCTGGAATGTTAGAGGGACAGGGGAATCCGTTCCCCAGAACTGTCTCCAATCTCAAACAAATCTATGGCTTTGAATTTCTATGTATAGTGGAACCCAGGGTAAGTGATAGGAGGGCCCATAACATAATTAAAAACCTACACTTTGAGAATTCATACATTGTGGAAGCTCAGGGATTTTCTGGTGGTATGTGGCTGTTGTGGAATAATAGCGTGGTCAATATGGAGGTCTTAGCTCACACCAACCAAACCATTATAGTTTTTGTCAATAATAAGGGGGATGACTGGTTGCTTACCTTCATCTATGCTAATCCAACCCCTAGCATCAGGAAAAATCTTTGGAAGTATCTGAATGACCTAGGTTCTCTGGCCAATCTTCCTTGGATACTCATGGGAGATTTCATTGATGTTTGTAGTAGCTCTGAGAAACAAGGTGGCAGAAGCACTTTCACAAGCACTGGCTTTGCAGATTGGATTGATACAAATAGAATGTTGATCTTGGCTTCGTAGGCCAAAAGTTTACTTGGAAAGGCTCTAGAAATGGTAACACAGTGTGGGTGAGACTTGATGGAGGCATTGCCAATACCTAGATTTCCTAAGGTATTTGTTAAGCATCTGCCAAGATTTAATTCAGACCATTGTCCTCTTCTTCTCTATCTTGTTAGCAATCAAACCCCTAGATCACATCTCAAGCCTTTTCGCTTTCAGATTATGTGGCTCCATGAACTAGGATTCCATGATATGATTACAGCTGAATGGAGGAAGATTACTGGAGACATCTTGAGTAAAAATAAGGCAATTAAGACAACTATGACCAAATGGAATCAGGAATATTTTAGATGCTTATTCAAGAAGAAGAGACAATTGATTGCTAGAATAGATGGCATTCAAAAGGCCCTATGTCTACACTATAACCCGTTCCTTTCTAAGCTTGAACAGATTCTTACTAATGATCTTAATATTGTTCTTGACCAGGAAAAACTTTTTTGGAAGCAGCAATCCAGAAGCTTGTGGCTTAAGGAAGGGGATAGGAACACCAAGTTTTTCCACACCTCCACTATGATCAAGAGGAGAAAGAATAAATTGGAGGGATTATACAATGACCATGGAATCTGGATTGACATTAAAGCTGAACTCCAACAGTTAGTGACCCGGTATTTCCAATCCATTTTCACCACAAAGCAAGCTGAGATTTGGTATTCTCAACTCCCACAGTTGTCCCCTAAAATTTCAGAGACTCACCAGGAAACTGTTGTGACCTCCACGACTAACCCCTGCTGTTTGCCCTGTTTGATGCAGATAAGTTCCCAACCACTCCGCACGAAGACCCCTGTTGCGTGTTCTGGACAACAGTAGCGTGAAGAGTAGAAATCTTAGGTTGAGTTACTTTATACAAGCAATGTAACACTAGAGAAAATTAGTGCTGTAACAGTGAATCTATTGATTGAACTGAATAATACTCTGATCTGTATTAATATAAAGACCCAAGAGGTCAACTGTTTTCTTTCATTAGATATTGTCCTACATTCACAACTAACAAATGAAAATAACTTGCCATTCATCAAGGATAACAAAATGGCAGTCACAGCTGCTAAACAAGATCTAAAGATAACCCTAAATTAAGAAAATATGAACAATCCCTCTGTGCCCAGACGTCTCCCTCTTCCCCCTGCCTCCTTCCCCTTTTTCCTGAATTAATGATTGCCTGGCCACCCCTTGTTTTTCCCAAGACTGATTTTCCTCATGCCTTGCTCATGCCCTCCACCCCTCTGCCATCACCCCCTATTTCTTGTTTAGTTTTCCATGCCCCTTCTGCTGCCATTCTACTCCTTTTTGTATTCCATTGACTCAACAAACCCTCCCCTCCCATTGGTCCAGCTGTCCCTTCCAAATGCTGCTGAGCTGTCTCAATTAGGCTCTTCCTTGTCCTTTGGTCAGTCTCAATTGGGCCCTTCTTTACCCTTTTGTGAATCTGCAAAATATGGGCTCTATCAGAAACCTTAGATAGAGACTTCTCTATCCAGGATATGGAACAAGCCCTCTTTAGTATTGGTGTTCTCAAGGCGCCTGGTGTTGATGGTCTGTCTGCAAAGTTTTACCAGGATTTCTGGGAGTTATGTAAATGGTATATCTGTGAAATGGTCAGTAAGAGCCTAAGAACAGGGACAATTCATGCCACTCTCAACTCCACCTTAATTGTTCTTGTCCCCAAAGTCCCCAACCCTTTAAAGGTAGCCCAGTTGAGACCTATTAGTTTATGCAACACTTCGTATAAAGTCATTACAAAGATCATTGTGCAGAGACTCAGAGAACACATGTATACCATAGTGAGCCCAACTCAAGCTGCCTTTATTCCTGGGAGACAAATCCTTGATAACATTATTATCGTCCAGGAGATAATACATAAATTTTGATATATGAAAGGTAAAAGAGGGCTGGTTGCTTGGAAAATTGACATTGCTAAAGCCTATGATAGAATTCAATGGGAGTTTATTCGAGCTGTTCTTATGGAGATTGGTATTCCCCCCCAAACTACTCCACCTTATTATGGAATGCGTTACTACTGTTAGATATCAGGTGGTGATTAATGGTGAAAAAATTGAAGCTTTCCAGCCTGGTTGTGGTCTGGGACAAGGTGACCCTTTATCCCCTTACATTTTTGTCTTGTGCTTGGACAAGATCTCTCAACTCATACATCAAAATGCCCTTAGAGGAACATGGAAGCCTGCCAAGTTAAGTAGAACTGATGAAGGTATCACTCAAATATGCTTCGCTGATGACCTTATTCTCTTTGGTGAAGCCAGTGCTGACCAAGTTACCTGTATGCGTGACACTATGGAACTCTTCTGTCAAGCCTCTGGGCAACTGATTAACCTCGAAAAATCAAAGCTCTATTTGCTCCAAGAATGTCAACAAACGTCTTGCTCATCAACTTGCTGATATTTGTAACACTTCTTATGCTACTGATCTTGGAAATTATTTGGGAGTTCCCTTAATCCAAAATAGAATCTCTAAGAATACTTGCATGCCGGTGGTAAATAGGGTCCAAGAGAGACTTGCTTCTTGGAAGAGTAAATTACTATCCTTCGCTAGAAGAACCACTCATTAAATCAGTGGCATCCGCCATTCCTATTTACACCATGATGTCCAACAAACTCCATAGCAGCATCTGCCACCAACTGGACCAGGTCAATAGAAATTTTCTATGGGGAACAACTAAATCCAAACGTGTTATCCACTTGATAAACTGGAACCAAGTCACAACCCCAAAAGTTGGGGGAGGACTGGGAATTAAAAAATCTAGTTGTATGAACCAATCTTTACTTGCTAAGATGGCTTGGAGACTCCATAAAAATGAAGATGCCCTATGGACAAGAATGCTCAAAGCCAAATACCTTAAAGGAAGACAGTTGTTAGAAGTGATTAACAAAATTCCATCTTCCTGCTCGCATTCCTGGAAAAGTGTCATTTACGGTGCAAGCTACTTCCCAATGGAATTAGCTGAAGGATTGGACAAGGGAACAAAATCTCCTTTGGACTGATAACTGGGTTCCTGGATTCAGCCCCTTAATCTGTCATGCTTTACATGATGTCAGCTCAATCTTCAGGGAGTGTAAAGTTAACCAAAAAAAAAAAAGTTAAGTTAACCAATTCTTGTACCAAAGGTCTTGGAAAAAGAGGCCCTCTCAAAATGGCTTCCAGATCAGATTGTCCAAACCATTTGTTGCATTCATGGAGGCTCATGGACCAGTGGGGAGGATACGAGTTATTGGAAATACACAAGCTCTGGCCAATTCTCGGTTAGCTCTGTCTACACCAACAATCATGATATTCACTCCTCATGGAAATGAAGTAAGATCTGGTCCCTCAAACTCCGGCACAAAATATCCATGTTCCGTTGGGTAGTCTGCCATGGAAAACTTTTAACTAACCAATAGAGAGTTGCTCGTGGTATTGATGGGAATGTAAATTGTCCTATTTGTTATGAAAGCAACGAAGACTTAGACCACATCTTCATAAAATGTAACAACACTGTCAAAGTCTGGAGAGCTATAACATACGATAGGTTTGACTTTGCAAATGATGATACTTTTGACTGTTGGCTCAATCAGAACCTTAGCAGTACCAGCCTCTGGTGTGAAGGCATACATTAGAATCTGACTTTTGTCTATACATTATAGTACCTTTGGAAGTGGAGATGCACAACTTTGTTTGAGGAAACCAGACCCTCTCCTTGTAATATTGCTGCTATGATCATTAGGAATGTCGTGAGTGAATCGGAAAAAGCCAATTCAGCAACAACCAGTTCCGATAGACGGATTCACACTAGATGGCGACCTCCTCAACCAGGCTACTGGAAGCTCAATACTGATAGGGGTTGTAATAAGGGAGGGTTTGGGGTGCTGGCGGGGTTGTGAGAGATTCTAGTAGCTCATGGATTAGGGGTTTCTCTATTAAGTTAGGGTCTGGCTCGGTTCTCCAAGCTGAGTTATGGGGGCTATTATATGATCTTCGAATGTGCCTTGAAATGGGTTGCAACTCCCTCATTGTGGAAATGGATTTAAACGAATGTGTTCACCTGATAAACAATTTGATTCCGCAGACTCATCCTATGTTCAGTATAGTTAACTCATGTAAGGACCTTATTGCTAGGGATTGAGAGTGTTCAGTGACTCACATCTATAGAGAAGACAATGCTATTGCGGATTGCCCAGTCCACCTTGGTTATCTTGGAAGCCGGGAAACGACATGGTTCGATCACCCACTAACACAGTCCATAACGAGTTATTTCGAGAAGCCTCTCTTTGATTTATGTTGATTTCTGTTGATTTCTGTTGTTCTGAGCTGTTTTAACAGCCTCTTCTGTACCCAAAAAAAAAAACAAAACAAACCATCACTTAAATTATTTAAATTTAAATTAATTTAACTCAATACACTCCTTCGATGCCTTGGGAAATAATCTTCCAATTGCATTCATCTATCTTTGAATGTTTCAAAGAAGATAACCAAACAACCTGTGTTCAAAGCCATTAATATATATGGGTTAAGATATTCTGCTTGATTATATGTGGCTTTGAAAGATGTAATTTTTGAGTGTTTGAAATAAATATTATATATCTAATTATTTTACGTTGTCCTCAATAAAATTTTACGTCACATTTAATTTAATAATAAATAATTTTATTTAAATATGTGTGTAAAAAATTAAAATGTAAATAACTCCACTCAAATAATAGTAGACTTCTAGTTTTTTCATAAACCCCTGCTGCCTACCAATTTCACATTCTTTAGTGATAATTAATTATTAATTTTATGTAATTAAGTTATATTAATCATTATTAGTGCTGACATCACTCTACATATTTGGCTATGAAATAGATTAATCATGAGGGTGTTACATGTTATAAAATGCGAAAGTAGAAAAAAAATCGCATGATGATTTTTTTTTTACCTTTTAATTTATCAGAATCAATGCTTTTTTGCCTTTTGATAGGCGGCCACATTTTATAATATGAGGATGCTCAATGCGGACGCCCATTAAAAGATAACAAATCGCATTGAAATAATATTTTTTTTTTTTAATATATTGAAGTTCATATTTTTTTTAAACGGATATTCATTATTAATATTATTATTAACACTAACTTGGAATCTTATGGCTTGGTTAGTTTGGGTAAAAAAGGAATCCCTATGCTTTATGAATATATAATTTGGTATTGGTTTGCTTTGTTATCTTTAAGAAGAATCACGATTCTATCAAGTAATTCTTCATAAAATCTTTGTGGAGTTAATTGATTGTCATTAAATGTTTGTATTAAATGTAATTAGTTGGCATTAAATACAATTGATTGGAGTAGTGCAAAATATTGCCTCTAAATAGCTCTATTGGTGAAAGCTTAATACATCCCAAAAATTTATGAGTTCTTTCTATTAGAGATAAAGAAAATCTATATAGTGGTTTGAGAGAATTGGGTTAAGATTGTGTGTGTGAGTGATTAAAAGTGAGTGTGAGTGTGAGTGTGAGTGTGAGTTAAACACTTGTGTGCTCTTGTAATTGAGTATTCTTCCTTTTATTATCAAAATATAGTGAAACTCATTAACAACAATGGATATAGCTTGTTAGGTCTAATTGACCGAATGAACCACTATAAATTATGTGTCGCATTTTTATATTTGATTATTCTTTCTTGTTGTTGTTGTCACTCGGTAAATTTTGAGGTGTTAAAATCTCAACAATTAGTATCAGAGCATGTTAGTGGAGATTTGTATTAAGTGGGAGTAATGTGTGGAGAGAGTGCCAAAGATGTTGACAAATTTGATGGAACTAACTTTAATCATTGGAGAATGCAAATTATAGATTATTTATATACAAGGGAACTAGAAATACCCTTGGAAGACTTGGTTCCAGCAGACATGAGTGGAATAGATTGGGAGAAACTTGACAAAAAGGCTTTAGTGGTGGTCCGCCTCACACTTGCTAAGAGTGTGAGTGCACATGTCATAAATGAGACAACAACAGTCGGTCTTATGAGTACTTTATCAGATATGTATACTCTATCAGATATGTATGAGAAATAGAGTGATGTCCAACAAATTCATTTGTTGAGGTAACTTTTCACCTTGAAGATGTCAAAGGGATGCTCGGTGAATCTGTTGGGGCGGATGTGGAACCCATAGGGTCGGATCGGTACCCCGCGCAGTATAAATAGGTCTAACCCATGGATATCAAGCATGTGTGTAATTTTAAATTATTTAATAAAATATTATATTCTATTAAGAGTGTTGTATAAGAAAAAATCGGGGCTGAATTGGAGTCCGGAAACTCCAAACAAGTGAAAATAAAATTTAGTACGCGTAACGCGCGACGAGCGCACTACAGTGCGCTTGCGCACTGTGTGCGCACAACACAACCAAATTTTTTTTTTTTTGTTTTCATTTTACTTTCTACAATTATACCTTCAGCTCAGAGAGCTGAAGGAATTAGGATTTTCAACCCTAAATCATTCCAATATTCCCTAAACAGTTCTAAAATACCCAAAATTAATTTTAATTTCAAAACAATATCAACACATGTTATAGAATAAAAATCAAAATTTTCAAAATATCAAATATTTTTACAAAAATATAAATTTATTCTAAATACGCACTTCCGTAAATTTTGAATCCAAAATACAAACCAAATTAGAATCACACAATGAAGTGACTCGTGAATAATTCTATGTCACCCAAAAGTGGTCAAGTGATTCTAGAATGATAGCTTTAACTCTAAGCTATTATCTAGAGTTCCAAACTCTAATTTCATGTATATGTCTAACATAAACATTTTGACCCAATTACAAGCATATTGTGTTTATACTTACAAAGCATCATAACACAATTAATTAGCCTAATTTCAAAATTATGTATCTAATACATAATTCAACACTATATGGCTCACTAATGAAAATATAGCTTTTGAAGAAGATCAAACTTACCTAGGAAATGGATTAGGTGTGACTAATCTCCATTATCTACCACTTTGATTTCATCCAGTTAAATCAAGACAAGGATTAGGAAATGGATTAGTTCAATGTTTGCCACTTTATTTAATCCATTAAGTCAAGCCAAAATCACCTATTATTACATACTTACAATTACCATAATATCCTCAAATAGTAGAGATAATTATGATTTTATAATTAAACCATTGTGTAATTATTGAATTAATCCAATTAATCCAATTATGTTAAAGTAAATAATCAATATTATCCAGTAACACTTGATTATCTTAGTTGATAATTATAATATCAAATATTATCTTTTATAAAAAATTAATCAGCTACTCAAGTGCTCAACGAGTACACTTTATATTGAGACTCTCTAAGTTCAGACACGTTCGTCATATAAGCCTAGATAATATGTACGCAATTCAGCCACCTCCGAATTCGCGAAGAACATGAACAACCTTTCTGAACTATACAAGTAGAGGTCATCACATATGTTTAATAATCGTTTCGTCATAGACTATCCGAGTTGTTCTTAGAAAACATAGAATACACCGTCAAGTTTCCAAAGACGCACATCTCATGTCGACATATCCATGGTTCTTTACAACTGATGTGATCCACTCTAGGTGATCAGTTTTGGCCAAAGTATTAAGAATCGTGACTTACTCACATGGATACCTAAACCCTTTATGTTACACATACGTGCCGACGGATCCTATCTTGACTCGCACTCAATTACTGAGTGCATTAGTCCACACCCAATAAACATCTAGAGGTCAGACCATGAAAGGTTTCTGATATACATGTCATCAAAGTGTGGATGATCTCACACAAAATTAATGTTATCATATAGTCAAAGGATCACATATGTTACTCGACTCGAAGAGATTCCTATTGACCGTGGTGTGTAATTCCAACTATTAGGAATCACTTGTGAGTCATTCAGTATTCGGTCAAACCAATACCAACACGTCTATACGAGTTTCCAATACTCATGGTACATCGGGTTAAACCATTGGAACTCCAATTCCAATATACGACATGTGCTAGTCTTATAGGTTATAGAAATTCGACCGTATTTTAAAACTAACGACTAGGAATATATATACTTTAAGAATAATTTACCATAGTAATACTTATCTCAATATCGGACCACCTAGTGTCCAATATTACTATATGACTATTCTAAGGTCGATGTCATTCTTAGCATATTTATACATCAATCTAATATGCATCATGACAATACCATTAATAAGGTTTGAAATGAAAATGTATAATAAAATATAATGTATTATACATTATCCGGATTGAGATCAACATGTGGTACTGGTGAATGAGATCATTGATAAGCTACAGTCAGTGGGGATCATATTCGAAGAACACTTAAAGTGTTTGGTTTTGTTGACTTCTATGCTTGATGACTGAGATACTACTGTAAATTCAATTAGGAACTCCAGTGGGAAAAAAGAACTTGTGTATAAGAGGTACGTGACACCCTTCTCAGTGAAGAGGTAAGGAGAAGAAATACCGATGAGTTTCACAGTGGCTCCGCTCTCAACACTTAATGTTGGAAATTCTTGTAATATTCATTGAATGATGGGTGTTTATGTCTTTTTGACAATAAAGGTGCAATGGAATGTTGCAATCCTTAAGAGGGTTGCATCCCACCCCAAGGGGTGCCCCTTTGGCACCCATCCATGCCTTATAAAAGAGGCATCAAGTCATCAACAAGATATACAATAGAAAATCCGTTCTAGTCACTGTTTTCTTCTGGTTTTGAGAGAGAATTACTCATATTTTCCCAGTTCATATACTTGTCAATGAGTGCTCATTGGACAAGAATGAACCAAGTTATACTGGGAAAACATTGGTCAATTGCGAATCCGTAAAGCACCTGTGACGGGGTCAATAAGTTCTTAAGGACAGAGAGAGATCTCGACTTGGATTCGTCATTGCTTTTTCCAGGTTTTTATTTATAGTTTCATGCTTTAGGTTTTAGGGTTTTGATAAAATTTATTGGTATTTTCCTGATTTGATTTGTTTATAGCATGTTGTTTTGATATTTAATGACACTATATGACCACAATTTTAAGATTTTATTGTTTGGTGTTGTTAGATAGTAATTCGCATGCTATGTTAGAAATTTTCTGGAAAAATACGAACTGTACATGAAAAACCCGTAGGGCGTTCGAACGCCCGACGAACGCGAAGGCTTAAATCTGAAATTTCGTAAGAACGTTCGAACAGGTATTCAAACGCAACTCGAACGCAAGCCTTCTGCGTAAGAACGTTCGAACACGTCCTAAACGCAACTCGAACGCAAACTCTCTGGAATCATTCCGTTCGAACGTGTTTTCAAACGTTATACGAACGTGAACTCTCTGGAATCATTTTGTTCGAACGCGTTATAGAACGCTACTCGAACGTGCACTCTCTGGAATATTAACTTAGTAAATCATATATTGTAACACATTAATCTTGGTAGTATAGATTTAAGTTATTATTAGGTTGTTCAATTATCACAGGCATACACATAGTGATAAAGTTGAAATTGATTGTGTGTTGCCTACTTGGGTGAGAATTTAAAGTGTAATCATACACAAGAAATTTCATCCAATCTTGATTGACACTTACGCATATATCTACACATATCGTATATTATTTGTGCAATTAAAGAAGTGTATTATGGGTTTGAATTGCTAAAAGATCCTTTTGAAAAAAGTGTTTAAAGAATATTATGTCAAAAAGGCGATAAGAGCCTAAGTGGTCAGGGACTTAAGTGGTTACTCCGGACCCCCATCGTTCTCTGGGAATATTCGTTTATTCATTTTTCTAAAGAATCTTTAGTTAAATATAAGGACTTGTGTTTATTGGAACCACCGTCTAATAGAACAACAAGTGGTTACCTAGTATATCACTTCGAACAAGATCATTCGTTGATCGTTGTACAATTTGTCTTTTGTAGACTAATTGACCCATATTGGATTTTCCGTTACAAATGGCTAGTGGAAACATCACAATACCGGTCTCTCATGGAGAAAAGCTGGAGAAATTTGGTGGGCAAATTTCAAACAGTGGCAGAGCAAAATGATGTTCTACCTGACAACTCTCCAGTTGGCTAAATTCCTCAAAGATCCTCCGGGTCCTGTGGAGGGTGAATCGGAAATGGCCAAGGAAGAGCGAGAACAGACATGGATGTCTAGAGACTTCTTATGTAAGAACTACCTTTTGGGTGGTCTTGACAATACCCTGTACAATGTATACCAATGCATGACGTCTGCGAATATTCTCTGGGAATCTCTCGAGAAGAAGTACAAAACCGAGGATGCCGGACAAAAGAAATTTTTCATGGGTAGGTTCCTGAACTACAATATGGTATATTCAAGGACGATGATGTCTCAATTGGGAGAACTGCAGTTGATCATTCATGAAATACTGGATGAGGGAATGAAACTCTGTGAGATGTTTCAAGTTGCAGCCATAATTGAAAAGTTGCCTCCATCATGGAAGGACTTCAGGAGCTATCTGAAACACAAAAAGAAGTAGATGAGCCTTGAAGACCTCAGTGTTTGATTGAGAATCAAGGAGGACAACATGATGTCTGAGAATGACAGCTATAAGACTATAGAGTCTAAGGCCAACATCATTGAGGGTGTAAAGGGTAGCAAGAAGAGAAAGAACAATGGAGCTGATTCTTCGAACAAGAAGTTCAAGGGGAAATGCTACAACTGTGGAAAAAGCGGTCATATGTCAAAGGACTACAGAAACAAGAAGTCTCAGGACAAGGGCAAGAAAAAGAAAAATGAGGCCCATGTCACTGAAGGTGAGCAGCTGACTGATGAGATCTCAGAGATGGAACTATCAGCAGTGGTAACCGAAGCCAATATAGTTGGGAATCCGAGAGAATGGTGGGTAGACACTGGGGCTACTCGTCATATTTGTGCATATAGCAAGATGTTTTCCTTGTATCAGAAGGTCGATGGCGGTGATCATCTGACAATGGAAAACTCATCTACGTCTCAGGTGGTTGGACAAGGCACAGTGGTTCTGAAGATGACATCCGGAAAGGAGCTAACATTGAAGAATGTACTGCATGTTCCAGATATTCGGAATAACTTGGTCTCGAGCTCTCTCCTTAGTAAGGCTGGTTTTAAGCTTGTATTTGTTTCTGATAAGTTTGTAATGACAAAGAATGATATGTATGTAGGAAAATGTTACCTAACTGAGGGCCTTTTCAAACTAAATGTAATGACTGTCAATCGTGCTATTAATAAAGCTAGTACTTCTGCTTATATTATTGAGTCATAAAATGTATGGCATGAGAGGTTATGACATATTAATTATGATACCATGCATAAATTAATTAACATAGATCTCATTCCTAAATTTGCAATTGATAGCCAACATAAGTGTGAGGCATGCGTTGAAGCAAAAATGCATAGAACATCATTTCATTCTGTTGAACGCAGTTCTGAACCTTTAGGACTTGTACACACTAACGTGTGTGACATGAATATTGTGCAAACAAGAGGCGGTAAAAAGTACTTTGTCACTTTTATCGATGACAGCACAAGATTCTGCTATGTGTACTTGCTGAGGAGCAAAGCTGAAGCTATTGAGAGCTTTGTGCACTATAAGAGCGAAGTTGAAAATCAATTTGGCAAGAAAATCAAAAGAATCAGGAGTGATAGAGGTGGTGAATACGTTTCACGATTCGGTGAATATTGTTCTACGCACATAATTATTCACGAAACCACTGCTCATATTCTCCTCAACAGAACGGAATTACGGAGCGTAAAAACCAAACGTTGAAGAAAATGATGAACACCATGTTGACGAGTTCGGGTTTACCCCAGAACTTATGGGGGGAAGCCTTGCTTTCCATGAACTACGTTCTAAATAAGCTTCCTCACAGAAGATTGGACAAGACACCATATGAGTTGTGTAAAGGTTTCGTACCTTCCTACAAATACCTAAAAGTGTGGGGGTGTCTTGCCAAAGTAATGGTTCTTAAACCTAAGAAGGTTATAATATGACCAAAAACTGTTGATTGTATATTCATTGGATATGCTCATAACAGTAGTGCATATCGATTCTTGGTACACAAGTCTGAGATTTCTGACATCAATCCGAATATGATAATTGAGTCAAGGAATGCGACATTTTTTGAAGAGACATTTCCTTGTAAGGAAAGACAAATAACCGAGTCTCTAAAAAGAACAATTGATACTGTCGAGGACAGTGAACAATATAACCAAGAATCAAATCAACGTGTAAATGCTGAGACAATCAAGTCTAGACGTAGCAAAAGAGCTAGAACGTCTAAGTCGTTTGGTCCCGATTTTCTGACATACTTGTTAGAAAATGAGCCTCAAAGCTATAAAGAATTTATGTCTTCTCCGGAGGCACCTCTTTGGAAAGAAGCTATTAACAGTGAGATTGATTCAATTCTACAGAACCATACTTGGGAGTTGGTTGATCTTCCACCAGGTTGTAAGCCGCTGGGCTTACAAATGGATATTCAAAAGGAATGAAAACGGATGGATCAATAGATAAGTACAAGGCAAGAATTGTCATAAAAGGTTATAGACAAAAAATGCCTTGATACTTTGACACTTTTCACATATTCACTAGTGACTCATATCACATCGATAAGAATGCTCATAGCCATAGCAGCTATATTTGGTCTTGAAATACATCAAATGGATGTAAAGACGACATTCTTGAATGGTGAATTGGATGAAGAGATTTACATGGAACAGCCAGAAGGGTTTAGTGTTCCTGGACAAGAACAGAAGGTGTGCAAACTTGTAAAATTCTTGTACGGATTAAAACAAGCACTTAAACAATGGCATGAGAAATTTAACAAAGAAATATTGTCAAGTGGGTTCAAAACCAATGAGTGTGATATGTGTGTGTACACCAAATCAACTCTAAAAGGATATATCATTGTGTGTCTCTATGTAGACGATATCCTGATAATTGGTAGTAATCATGAAATGATTCAGTTTACCAAAACGTATTATCCAGCAGATTTGATATGGAAGATATAGGAACAGCTGATGTGATCATAGGAATTAAGATTTCTAGGGCATCAGACGGATATATATTATCTCAGACTCATTATTTTGAGAAGATACTTGATAAATATATCAAAGGATCTAAATGTGGCTAGAATCCCTGTAGACCTAACTCTTCATCTATCAAAGAATATTGTTTCAAGCGTATCACAGTTAGAGTATTCGAGATCATCGAAGTCCGATGTATCTCACGAATTGCACATGACCTGATATCGCTCAAGCTGTGAACCAGCTTAGTAGATATACGAACAATCCAGGACATAACCATTGGAAATCCATAGTAAGAGTTTTGAGGTATCTGAGAGAAACTTCAAAATATGGGCTACATTACCAGAGATATCCTGTTGTACTAGAGGGATACAGCGATGCTAATTGGATATCTGATACGGTAGATTCCAAATCTACGAGTGGATTTATTTTCACACTTGGTAATGCAGCCGTGTCATGGAAATCCTCGAGGCAAACATGTATTGCCCGGTCTATTATGGAATCAGAGTTCATAGTGTTAGACAAAACATCGGAAGAAGCAGAATGACTTAGAAACTTCCTGGAGGATGTTCCTAGTTGGCCCAAACTGGTGCCAACGATTAGCATACATTGTGATAGCCAATCGGCTATTGGGAGAGCCCAAACTACAATGTATAATGGTAAGTCTCGACACATACGTCGGAGACATAATACCATACGTCAACTGCTCTCAAGTGGCATAATAATGATCGATTATGTTAAGTCGAAGGAAAACCTAGTGGATCCACTAACTAAAGATTTACCTCGAGAGCAAGTTGAGAAGTCATCGAGTGGAATGGGCTTGAAGCCTATAATCTAAGAATTGTCACTGTGGAAACCCAACCTAGCTGACTGGAGATCCCATATCTAGGTTCAAAATGGACAACAGAAACTTTGTGCAATTCAAAACAAGCACACTGAAGAGTTTTGTCACTCTTTTCCCATTCTGATAATAACGCTGAGTGCTGTCTGTCATTGGTTAGGATAAGCTAAGGCTTTTAATGATCACTATATTAGGAGATGAGTCCTAATGGGGGTAAAGACAGATTACCTCTTGATAGTAGATCACCTATTTCAAGTAAGAAGTGAGGCCGCTTCCGTGGGAACTTTTAAAGGCGGGTTACCCTAAAGTACTTGATGAATCCATGACCATCGTTCAGGGCCAAAATGGACACAACCGTAGAACGGGAAAATGGTCGAATTGAAGCTGTGTGTTGGCAATTGTCTTGGTTTACACGTATGGCAGAACAGTTCAAGACTATGGGTCACTAGTTTGCCAAGTAAATTCGATTGTCATTCACTAGGAAATGTTCAAGGCGAAAGTTACATATTTCGATGCAGCTTTAGTTCATGGTAACTCTCTCGAGTGTCGACATGAATATTAGAAGAATTGTGGGGGATTGTTGGAAATTCTTGTAATATTTATTGAAAGATGGGTGTTTGTCTTTTTGACACTAAGGGTG
>SKCR01045426.1:0-77957 GCA_019454045.1 Zanthoxylum bungeanum | reverse complement strand
CATGTCCAATTTGAGGGGAACCCAAAAGGTCACACATAACAAAGTCGAAATCAATGGTTAACAGTGCACAATACAAATTTAACAGCATATATGATTGTTGTACGAATTGTTCATAAATGGTTCAATGTGGTTAATTATTGAATAGATCATTTATGTGGTTCCATAGTCGCTTAGGGATTGGTGAATGACGATAGGGGCACTTTGGGAATTGGAATAAATAAATAAATAAATAATGTGAATAGTAATGTGAATAGTAAAAAAAAATTATTTGTTATTTGTTTTGAATTCCAATTCGGCCCAAACTCTTATTAGGGTTTTATAATCTCATTAAACCACTAAATTAAGATCCAATGGCTAAGATTAAATTAGCATTTATCCCACATCGGATTCTTAATTAATTTTTTTGTCTTTGGAGCACCTATATAAACCCAAAGAATTCTTTACAAATTTTTGCACCAAACCTTTCATATCTTGGGTTTATATAAGTGAGCAACTCTAAAGTTTAAGAGTAAGCCAATGATTTTGAGGATCCTTAAGTCTAATTGATTAGAGGAACCTCGAGTTAAAAGTTTTGAGGTATTTGCCTAGGCTAGCACCAAGGGCAAAATACATGTGCACTCAAGGCGTAGTCTTGCCATTGAGTTTTGGCTTTGGTGTGTGTACCTTTGGAGGCCACACACTTGGGTGGCTCTTTAGAACGTGGAAGAGCTTACTGAGTTTGAGAAAAGCTTGTAGATTGGAGGGAGGATTGGAGGAGTCTTCGGTTCAAGTAAGTCATTTTCTTTCTTTATTTTAATTAGAGTTCTTATGATAGTTAGCATGTTTAGGTTTATGTTCTTTGCATGTTTTATGAGTTTTTATGCTTAGAATATATATTAACATGCATAGGCTGGTAGAATAATCAAAACAAATGGGTCTTGAGCAAAGGAATAGCGGCATCATAATTTCGTAATTTTTTATTTTCCGCTGCGCACTCGAGGCCGTTTTCCAACATAATGGACACTATGGGATCTTGCAGAGTGCGAGGCATATAAACTAAGACGTGGTCAGATGTGGAAAAAATATGCCGGATATAATTTCAGATGACCATATGTGATCGGGTAGCAAGAGACGCATTATGGGATATAACGGCCAGAAGAAGACCAAGAAGACGCTCATGGATGAAGAGAAATGGAAGAAAGACTTTTGTGAGAGAAAAAAAAAAGAGACAATGTTTATATGTAGGGTTTTGAAGGTTGTGTAAGGATCAAAATCCTCATTCCCTGAAGGAACCCTACTGTCATAAGGTATCGGGGTGTGTCCGGCTGGATTTTTATATATTATATCCAAAATATTAACTAAATATTGATTTCTAAATATGACAAGATATATCGACGCTAAAGGTTCTGCAACTAGAAACATAAAAAAAAAGTTAGGAAATCATACATACACACATACATGCTAACTCTTATCTTCAAGCATCCGGTATGTGAAGCTCTGAGAGGTCAGTGTCACCTTCATCGCCTGTGCCAAGAGGAAGCCATGATTTATAAAGTCAACGGGCACCTGTAACATAGTTTGATTAGTGCCAAGAACCCAGCAAAAGAAAAGAGAGTAAGAAATCAAAGAAACTCACATGCGTGGTGTCAAAATGAGTAACTATCAGCCTATGCATCCCCTCTATGCACAAAGACTGAACTTCATTCATCCCAGCATCACCAATTACCTTATAAGTCGGGTCTGGCCAGAAACCTACAATGTCAGGGATGAAATTAGGAGGAGCCAGCATTGAAGATAAAGAAGGGGCATGCCCAGAGGAAGAAGCTCGAGCTAGTGATCGCCTAGAAGCAGATGGTGCCGAATCTGCCAGTATCTTAGCCTCTTCCTCATCCTCATTGAGCTCAGAAGATGGACGCGTACGACGCATCCCATAACCTCTCTTGCTGGCTTGTATCGAGAGACATGTGTATGAGCAAAGTGGTGTTTACCGATATGCCTATGACGTCGGCGACCACTACACTGTTGGGCTCACAGCCCGTAGCGAGTATGAAAAATAGTCGGAGAATAAGGGAGTCACCACCCGGTATGAGACTCCAAGAATGATTTAAGGCCGCACTACACTCCTCGTAAGGTCCGAACTTAAATCTGTTTGGGTTCAGAATGGTCTCTTACTGATGCCAGTATAATATTTATGCTTGAAGAAAGTATCCTCACATTTTATAATGCAATCACACACAAATCAATTTATATAACACAAAATAGCAAATATGAATTATAAAAGAAATAAAAAGCATCCATGAATTATTATACCATTCATAAAATAACAATAAAATGGATATGGACAAGTATCATACGGGTTCGGCCTCTGAGAGATCGACTGGACATGGGAGTGATAGGCTAAACATAATATTAAAACTTCTGTCGGACTTTCTGGAAGTCTGGCCAGACATAAGGCGTTATTCAGGAGAACATAATCAAAATTAGAGCAGGTAAAATAGTATAGATGGCATTAAGTAACAATAATACTGAAACGACAAAAATTTAGACAATAAAATAATTTTTAAAAAAAATTCAGACAAACTAAAATATTTATTTGGTGGGCCTGGCCTGGGAGAAGCCTGGCCGAATATAATGATACATGTCCAGCCAGACATAGGTGAAGTCAGGTCGGACATACTGCGTAACCCAGAAATAAGAAAACATGCATATACTAACATAGATATGGTAAACATGCATTTTATAATGAAATGGTCATCCCCAGTGGTATGTGGCATTGTATCCCGAGTGCAAACCATACTATCATCCATTCAGAATCAACACAGTACTAATAATAATAATAAAGCTATATCTTCTGCTTATATTATTAAGTCACAAAATATATGGCATGGTAGGTTGGGACATGTTAAATATGATACAATTCGTAAATTAATTAACATGGATCTTTTACCTAAATTTACAAGTGATAACCAACATAAATGTGAAGCATGTGTTGAAGCAAAAATGAATAGAGCTTCATTTCATTCCATAGAACGAAGATTTGAACCCTTGGAACTTATACACACCGATATGCGTGACATGAATGTTGTGCAAACAAGAGGCGGTAAAAATTATTTTGTCACTTTTATTGATGATAGCATAAGATTCTGCTATCTGTATTTGTTGAGGAGCAAAGATGAAGCTATTGAGAGCCTCATACATTATAAGAATGAAGTTGAAAATCAACTTGACAATAAAATTAAAAGAATCAGGAGTGATAGCGGTGGTGAATATGTATCACCATTCAGTGAATATTGTTCCAAACATGGAATTATTCACGAAATTACTGCTCCTTATTTACCTCAACAAAACGGGATTGCGGAACGTAAGAATCGAACATTGAAGGAAATAATGAATGTCAAATTGACAAGCTCTGGTTTATCCCAAAACTTGTAGGGGGAAGCTTTGTTTTCCGCTAACTATGTTCTGAACAAGTTACCTCACAAAAGTCTGGGCAAGACATCATATGAATTATGGAAAGGTCATGCACCTTCCTATAAATATTTGAAAGTGTGGGGGTCTCATCAAAGTGATGATTCTAAAACCTATGAAGGTACAAATATGACCAAAAACTGTTGATTATATATTCATTGGATATGCACACAACAGTAGTGCGTATCGATTCTTGGTACATAAGTCTGAAATTCCTGACATCAATCCAAATATGATAATTGAGTCAATGAATGCGACATTCTTTGAAGAGATATTTCCTTGTAAAGAAAAACAAATAATGGAGTCTCTCAAAAGAATAATTGATACTGCTACAAGCAGTGATCAAGGTAACCAAGAATTTGATCAACAAGCAAATATTGAGGAAAATGAACCTAAACGTAGCAAAATAGTAAGAACATCTAAATCATTTGGACCTGATTTTCTGAAATATCTGTTAGAAAATCAACCTCTAAATTATAAAGAAGCGATGTCTTCTTCTGAGGTACCTTTGTGGAAAGAGGCTATCAATAGTGAGATTGATTCTATCATTCAAAACCATACTTGAGAGTTAGTTGATCTTCCTCCAGGCTGTAAGCAGCTGGGCTACAAATGGATTTTCAAATGGAATATGAAGCTGGATGGATCAATAGATAAGTACAAGGCAATGCTTGTCATAAAATGTTATAGACAAAAAATGTCTTGATTACTTTGTACATATTCACTAGTTACATGTATCACTTCAATAAGAATGCTTATAGTCATAGCTGTTATATTTGGCCTTGAAATACATCAAATGGATGTAAAGATGACATTCTTAAATGGTGAATTGGATGAGAATATTTACAGGGTATGCAAACTTATAAAATTTTTATACGGATTAAAACAAGCACCTAAACAATGGCATGAGAAATTTAACAAAGAGATGTTGTCAAATGGATTCAAAATCAATGAGTGTGATAAGTGTGTATATATTAAATCAACTTAAAAATGATATGTCATTGTGTGTCTCTACGTAGACAATATATTGATAATTGGTAGCAATCATGAGATGATTCAGTCTACCAAGAAAGTATTGACTAGCAAATTTGATATGAAAGATTTAGGGGTAGCTGATGTGATCCTATGAATTGAGATTTCCAAAACATCAAAATGATACATATTATCTCAGACTCATTATGTTGAGAAAATACTTGAGAAATATAATAAAGGAGATTTAAACTTGGCTAGAACTTATGTGGACCTAACTCTTAATTTAACAACGAATACTGGCTCAAGTGTATCACAATTGGAGTATTCGAGAATCATCGGAAGTCTGATGTATCTCACAAATTGCACCCATCCAAATATCGCTCAAGCTCTAAACAGGCTTAGTAGATATACGAGTAATCCAGGACATAACTACTAGAAAGTCAGAGTAAGAGTTTTAAGGTATATGAGAGACTTCAAAATATCGTATGCATTATACAAGTTATCCTGCTGTTCTAGAAGGATATAACGATGCTAACTAGATATCTGATATATTGGATTCCAAATCCACGAGTGGATTTATTTTCACACTTGGTAGTGCAACCGTGTCATGAAAATCCTCGATGCAAACATGTATTGTTCGGTCTTCTATATAGTCTGAACTCATAGCATTAGACAAAGTTACAGAAGAAGCAGAGTGGCTTCGAAATTTCTTAGAGGATATTCCAAATGGCCAAAATCAGTGCCAGTTATAAGCATACATTGTGATTGTCAATCGGCTATTGGGAGAGCACAAAATATAATGTATAATGATAAGTCTCGACACATACGTTGAAGACATAATACCATAAGGCAGCTGGTCTCAAGCGGTATAATTTTAATAGATTATGTCAAGTCGAAGGAAAACCTGGTGGATCCACTTACTAAAGGTTTACCTAGAGAGCAAGTTGAGAATTCATCTAGAAGAATGAGCTTGAGGCCTATAAATTAAGAATTGCAATGTGGAGACCCAACCTGGCTGACTAGAGATCCCAAGATGTAGGTTCAAAAGGGACAACGAAAATTTTGTGCAATTCAAAACAAGCAATGTAGAGTTCTATACTTCATTCATATAATGACGCAGAGTGTTGTTTGTCAACGTCAGGATAAGCTAAGGCTTTTAATTATCACTATATTAGGAGAAGAGTCTTAATGAGAGTAAAGACATATTACCTTTCTATAGTAGATAATATATTTCAAGTAAAGACGCAGAGTGTTGTTTGTCAACGTCAGGATAAGCTAAGGCTTTTAATTATCATTATATTAGGAGAATAGTCTTAATGAGAGTAAAGACATATTACCTTTGTATAGTAGATAATATATTTCAAGTAAGAAGTGAGGCCACTTCCATGTGAATTTTAAATGCTGGATTCCCTATACTTGATGAAGCCAGGATCGATGTTCATGGCCGAATTGAACACAACCGTAGAACGAGAAATGGTCGAAGTTAAGCTGTGTGATGGCTATTGTCTTGGTTTACACCAACAGCAGAACAGTTCAAGAATATAGGTCAATGGTTTGCCAAGTAAATCCGATTGTCATTCACTATGAAAGGTTCAAGGCGAAAGCTACTTATTCCGATGCATTTTTATTTCACGGAAACTTTCTTAAGTGTCTGCATTGATATTTAAAAAATTGTGGGGGATTGTAGGAAAATTTCTAAATATTTTGTATAAATGTATATATAGGAAATGAAATGATATAATCCTTAAGTGAAAAGATTAAACTCTTGGGTTTAAAGGAAATGGTATGTTCTTTAAGAAAAAAGAACATAACTCTTAGAGTGAAGGGATTCCATGGTTATAACCCTTAAGGAATTTCCTATTTTGACATAAGGGTATATTTTCAAATGTAACCCTTCATGTCTATAAATAAGGCCTTGAATTCTCATTTTTTTTCACTGAATTTTCTTCATAAATTCTCATACAAGTCTTAGGCATTATAGGAAGTCCAAAGTTTTTAATAACCAATAGAGTTTCCACCATTTTTTTCATTGTTCAAGTTCTTGGAGAAATGAGTGTCTCTTCTACAAGAAGCAACCAAGTAATCCTAGGAGAACGTTAGCCATAAAGAATTCGTAGAGCACCGAGGCGAGGATAATTAGTTCTTAAGGACAGTGACATCTCGACTTGGTCTTAAGTTTCCATCTTCTTCAACAAATTTTTAGGTTTTTTCTAAGTTTTCTATGTTTATGGTATTTTGATTGCATGATAATGGAAATTAATTGTATAATGCATATCTAAATTGATTAATAACACATTACAAACAACGGCTTCTTATAGAATGGACATTCCTTTCTTCAAGAACTTGTACTTGAAAATGGTAGAAACTCTCTCTAGACTTCAAACTCTTTAGAATGAATGTTTTTGGATGATCGGAAAATGAACCCAAATGCCTCTTTTTATAGGCATAGATGAGTGTCTTTGTGGGAACCATTTGGTTTATGGTGTAAACCCTCCTAAATGTCATACCCTTCCTAATGCCCTTTTAATTCTAAAGTTATATTTTTTCATATTTATAGGATATGTTTCTTCAACTTGTGCATTTCCCATAAGGCACTTTTTAAGGGTCATGTCTCTCCTACAATTATAAATACATTAGAGAATTTTCCTACAATCCCCCACAATTCTCTAATATTAATGCAGACACTGAAGAGAGTTTCTTTGAAATAAAACTGCATCGGAATAGGTAGCTTTCGTCTTTAATCTTTCCTAGTGAATGATAATCGGATTTACTAGGCAAACCAGTGACCCATAGTCTTGAATTGTTTCGTTGTTGGTGTAAACTAAGACAATAGTCATCACTGATGAACATTAAAAAGTGTACACTTAATAAAAGAGACAGTAATCATTTTACACTTATAATTTCATTAATCCCCTTAATTTAGCACATTTGTAAAATAATAATTAAATTTATGTTTTATATAATTTTATTGTGATTTTTATTTCTTATGTAGGTGAAATAATACATTGGATGCATAACTAGAAAAATGGACATGACATTTGGATTTTGGAGGCCGGAAACTTGAAAAGATGTTCTAACAGTGTACAATTTTGGAATTTCCAACTTTGCGTAATTTTCATAATCTGGCCATAACTTTTTATTCTGATATCGGATTGAGGCGATTCCAGTTCCAGATGAAAGAAGACTCAAATATCTACAATTTTTGTGTTTACAAGAATTCCTAGTTCTGAGGTTTTCAAGGTCGAAATTTGTGAAGACGTTAATGTGTGTTGCATGTAATTTTAATTATTAGAAAATAAAGTAAAAAATAAAAAAGTAAAAAAAGTAAAAAAAGTAAAAAAATTAAAAAAAAATTAAAAGTTGAAATGTCATAATCCACTTTAGGTGGATTGTGATCATGTTTGTAAAATTATCAACAAAAAATTAAAAAAAAAGTCAAAAAATGAAAAAGAAAAAAATAAATTAGTAAAAGTTTGTTGTTTGTATTTGATTTGGAAAGTTGTAATTAATAATTGAGAGATGAGCAATTCTACTATAAATATAGGTGCTCACCTCTCATTTTTCTTCATGCTTTATATCAAAGTTCTCTTATAGAATTTGGGAGAGAGTGTCTTATGTGTTTTAATTTTTAAGTTTTCTTGTATTTTCTTTTTCTTTTCGTAATAAAATTATGCATGTTTTTCTTCAAATCATAAGTAGCTAATTTCATCATGCTGGGGTAAAGAGTGAAGCTCTTAATATGAGAATATAGATTAATATTATTTATATTATAATATATAAATTGTAATCTGAATAAGTAATTTAAATCTGGATTAATTATTGACAAACTTTGTTACCGTCTTTATGGCTGGTTTTATTTATTTGGCATAATTGAGTACCTAACTGGACTTGTTATAGACAAATGTTATTACTGCCTTTATAGCTGGTTTTATATGTTTTGGCATAATTAATTCCTGAAATAAATTAATTGGGTAATAATGACAATTTGTATATTATAAAAAGTAAGATTTCTCTATATTTGAAATATTAAGAGTGGATCTCCTAGCCCTAACATTTTAATTTATTGTTGCAATTCAATTTAAAAATTTTCATCACTTCAACAAATCCAACATTTTTATTTCACTCGAATTGTTATTTTATTTTACTAAATTTATTCCCTGTGGATCGACTCCGGACTTACCGGGTTATTTTATTACTTCGACACTTTTATATTTGGGAGTAAAGAATCATTTTTTGAGCGTGTCAAGTTTTTGGCGTCGTTATCGGGGAATATAATTTAGTAGATAGAATAATATTTTTTCCTTTATTTTTATTTTTGTATTTTCTGCATCTCAATTTTTTCCTTTGTATTTGTGCAGATCCAAGATGTCCTGATTTATCCTAAATGAATCCTGAACCCGGACATCTCACATATAGACAAACATTGTACTTAATTCTTCAAGGTTACATGAGACAGAAATCTCAATTAAAATGGAGCTTTCATTTTTGCCAAAGAATTTTTTGAACCATCTCTATCTAGATATTCTTCCATAATTTTTTGTGAGAACATAATTCGAGAAATTGAGACAGCTGAACGAGAAATTCAATTGAGATCTGAATTGACAAGAATCAGAGGACGTTTTTAGGATCTAATCATTACAAGAAAGTTTAAAAATTAAAACACACAAGACACTCTCTCTCAAATTCTACACAAGAACTTTGAAAGAAATCATGAAGAAAAATGAGAGGTGAGCACCTCTATTTATAATAGAAGTGTTCATCTCTCAATTATTAATTACAATTTTCTAAATCAAATACAAACAACAAACTTTTACTAGTTTATTTTTTTCTTTTTCCTTTTTTGACTTTTTTTAGTTACAAATCCAAGGATTTGTTATTATTTTGATTTGTAGTACCAAATAATACAAATCCTTGAATTTGTAACTAAAATTTTTTATTATATGTGAACAAAGGAAAATTCCCAGATGAATGGGGGTCTGGTGTAACCACTTAAGTCTCTGCCCAATTAGGCTCTTATCTCTTGATGATAGAATTTCCTTAATTACTTTCTTAATAGAAAATATTAGGCATTCAATCTTTAGTGTTACACTTTAATTCTCAAATTCAAGTAATAGTTGCATAAGGTATAAAGTCAGTCAAGCTTGGAATGAATTAATTGTGTATAACTCGGATCAAGTCTTTGTGATACACTTTAAATTCTCAACCAAGTATGCAACAAACAATCAATAAGTAATTTCAAATTTATCACGTTATAAACTAGGTGTATGCTTGTGATGATTGAACACCCTAATATTAACTAAAACTTATACTACCAAGTTTATAAAAGTTCAGTATATGATTTTACTAAGTTAATATTATACTTTACATATATTCAACTTATGTCTATATTACCAAAATTATATAATCGACGTGTGTATTGTATATTAATTCAAAGCTAAAAAATTTCTCAAATGTGACTTGCATTAGTGTCACGTCCATTCAGCCGTTCGAATGAGTTTTTCCAATGAGTTCAAGTTCGTATAGCGTTTGATAACGCGTTCGAACGAAACTGTCCAGAGAACTTGCGTTCGAGTGGCATTCGTCTCCACGTTCGAACGAAAATACATAATATAGGGTTTTTCCATATGCGTTCATCGGGCGTTCGAACGCTCTTACGTAATTTTCATGCACACGACACATTTTCCAAGAAAAAGAACATCAAAACATGCAAAAACAGAGTTAACAACACATGTAAAATAATAAGTCTTTAAGCTTGTTGGACGAATGTGTTATTAATCAATTTAAACACGCATCATACAATCAAATTTTTAATGTTATATATTCAATAAAACTTAAATATGGAGACTTAGAAAAACCTGAAAATTGTGTAGAAGATGATGAACTAGAACCAAGTCGAGTTGCCTATGTCCTTAAGAACTTACACGAATTTCTTATGGTTAATGTTCTCTCATGATAATTTGGTTGCTTCTTGTGGAGGGGGCACTCCTTTTCTTCAAGAACTTGAACTTGAAAATTGTAGAAACTCTCTCTAGAATTTAGACTCTTTAAAATGAATGTTTTGGGATGATCGAAAAATGAACCCAAAAGTCTTTTTTTATAGACATGGATAAATGCCTTTGTGGGCACCCTTTAGTTTAGGGTGTAACCCTCATAAAGGTTATACCTCTTCCTAATGTCCCTTTAAGTATAGAGTTATATTATTTCATATTTATAGGATATGTCTCTTCAACTAGTACATTTCTCATAAGATATTTCTTAAGGGATATGTATCTCCTACAATTATAAATATATCAGAGAATTTTCCTACAATTATAACATCATGATCAAATGAACATAGATTTTCCTTTTAGCTGAAGACTACTTGAGATTAAATTACGATGATCATTACTCTAATTTGATATTAATGATAATCAAATAACACTAATGAAATTCAGAACTAACACATGAACTTTTATTGTGGTAATTTAGATCCAAACCCATAATTTTATTTTTAAGGCTCCTTTTGGTAATAGAACAATGATACAGACATAGAAAAATGACACAAATCCAACAACAAATGTTTACGTGGTTGGATTTGTATCATTAAATTTGACTCTTTCTCTTTCTCTCAATGACACATCCAAACACATAAACATATGTGATTGGATCTGTATTATTTATATATGTCCATAACATTTTCCTTGGTAATATTGTTAGCTAACCACGGCTTAAAAACTACAGCTATGATAAACACTTATAATTATGATTTGAAAGCTAAGGTAAATTTATAAAATTATTTGATGGAAACTTGCAAGTGTTTTTACTAATTTTTTTTCGAAATTATTATTTTAAAAGCATTAAATAAAATTATATTTACTAAACCCATCAACTTATATTTTAGAGTTGGAATATTGAGCAAAGCAATAAACACATACCGACATCGCATGCACCCACGCAAGTACGATCACACTGTTAGGGTTTTGTGAATTGTTTGTTTAATAATATATTATCGAGTAATTAGTGTTGTCATGTGTAAAACGATGTCAGAAAAAATCTAAATTAATATGGAAATAAATCATAAAGTGCGACTTCTATTTTATTAAATTTAATAAGATAATAATTTCAAATAGGTTATAAAAATATTAAAAGTTAATGTAATTGATTCTATTTAGTGGTTTGATTTAGTTTAATAACATTTGACGGCTTGGTTTAATCGCATTAATAAGAAAATTACAAAATTCAAAAATGTTATACATACATAAATTCTTACTAATAATTTCTAATCACTGTAGCTACAGTGAGAGAGGTGTAAAAATTGTTAGTAAGAATTTATGTATGTCTATTATTGCTCTACAAAATTATGTACAAAATTCACACTTCTAGAAGCTTTTTTCTTTTTTTTCTTTTTTGAGATAAACCTTGCAATCACAATCGTTGATTGAATCGCATTGACCGAGTCATAAATCTTTGCTACATTAAAGTCATAAATATTTGCTACATCATCACTCATTCAGTCGGTCATTCCTTATTAGAGATGTCAATTTAAACAGATATTATTTGATATTTGCAGTTTTATGAAAATTACATAAATTACGGATATGATATTAGGAATCCTAAATAAATATTGAACAATTGTAGATTTTAGTGTTGGATATCAGTTATTTGTCTAATAATTAAAGATGAGATTATATAATTTATTTGTGTTGAATTTGATCTTCAAAATTTTGTTGAATTATTAATATTGTGTTAATTATAGCATTATATGTGATAATTATATTGAAATTGATCTTCAAAATTGTATTGAAAAAATTTATACTGAAATATTATATTTTTATTAAATAAATCAGTTGGATCAATATCCATTAGATTTTTAATTTTTCTTATTTTACCGATATTTCGGACGGATATAAATATTCATATTAATAGACATATGCAAATACAAATATCAACACCAAAAATTTTAACGAATATAAACAAGTGTGAATATGAGATTTTAATTGCGAATTCTAATATCTCAAAAATTAAGGATGATTTCTATTCATTTCCTCAGTAACCAAATCCAAAACCCTAATCAAGACCAATTCTCCCAACAGCCACGTGGCGTCATGTCATAATCATAACCAAACCTTAACATCTATCCTTCCGTAGAGCTTTGTTCTCTTGTGGGTCCGTCCCCCTTTCAAAGTCAACAATTACACGCCCTCCCTTTGCCGTCGTCAACTTGCTCATTTTCATTTTCTTTTTTCTTTTTTCTTTTTTTATATACAGAGAATCAGAGCTCTTACAGCAACAAGAAAAACAAATCTTCATAGCTCAAAGCAAAACAAAAACCCACTTATGATCATGAACAAAAAGCAACAAACACTTTACTTATAGTGATGACTGTTCCAATGCGTTGTTCAAACCTTTCAATTTTAAGAGTTTTGATACCTAATGGTCATGGCGTCGTCAACTTTCTTTTACTGCTCCTGCACGCCTTACCGTATGCCACCGCACAAACACCTTCGCCGCCGCCGCCGCCGGATTCTTTTTCATATATGGGTCCAAAATTCAACGGTACCATGGCCATAGTAACGGTGATATTGGTCAGCGTGTTCTTTATCGTTGGCTTTTTCTCCGTTTACATCCGTCAGTGCAACGAACGGCGTTTACGCCGAAACAATCCCGATGCTTTTGCTACTATAATCCGAGGAGGCGGCCTCCTGTCCCGAAGAGGCGCGCGTGGACTCGACGATTCTGTTATTAGCACTTTCCCCACCTTCCTTTACTCCGCCGTTAAAGAGCTTAAAATCGGCAAGGGGATTTTAGAATGCGCGGTTTGCTTAAATGAGTTTGAAGATGACGAAACGCTGCGTTTGATCCCAAAGTGTAGCCACGTGTTTCACATGGATTGCATCGACGCCTGGTTGTCTGCTCATAACACGTGTCCCGTTTGTCGGGCAAATTTGGTGCCACAACCGGGCGAAACTCCCTTGAGCTTTGCTCCGATTCTTAATTCGGATGGTGATTCGGGGTCGGGTCAACCCGAACAGATTTCTGATTATAATATTCAAGAGATATCACAAAGCGATCAGCAGAGGGGTGATGAAGAAGCTCCGATTGTGAATTTGACCAATCAGAATCGGCCACCTAGATCGAGATCGACCGGGTGGAGACTGACCGGCTGGTTTCCAAGGTCACACTCAACGGGTCACTCGTTGGTTCAACCGGGTCTAGATTGTGAGAGGTTTACGCTAAGGTTACCAGCGGAGGTACGGAGTCAACTAATGAACTCTTCTTTGAATAGGAGTAAGAGTTGCGTGGCATTTCCTAGAGCGAGGAGTTCAAGAAGAGGTTTTAGAAGTGGAAGCGGTGGATTTGTGCTGGGAAGGAATCACAATTTCTATGAGCGGTTCGGCCGACCGTCCCGGTCCGGCAACTGGGGGCTTAGTCTGACTCCTCCTTTTATTTCGAGAACCGATTCGGTTCGGACTCCAAGAACAACGGGTGATGGCTTAGAGGTAAGTTGTATGCCATCAAAGAGTTTGTTTAACACCGTAAATTCATCATTTGAAGATGATAGAAAAGGTGAACGATCATCTGATAGGCTCCGACCCGATAATCAAGTTTGAATTATATTGTGGGGTGAATTTTGATTCCAGCTAAATTTTTGCCACTCATATTTTATAAAAAAAAAAAAAAAAAAAACTCAGCATATATCTCAATTCGATATCTCTGAATCCGATTGGGTAGGTTTGATTTATGGGACTTCTACTAGTTTTGTGTGTATATTTAGAGTTTTGTTTTCGTTTCTTTGACATTCAAAATTTATTTGTGAAAGTTCAACAAAGAATTCTGCCACAGCCCTCATTCACTGTTCATAGAAAAATAAATGGATGATCTGGTTTGTACATACATCAATTTCTTAATAGTTACTACAATTTTTACCAATTAATTCTGGTACAAAACTTTGCTTTTGTACATTAAGGTACTTCTTTTTTGTTTATTGTACCTTCAAAGTAAATTGTTTTTCATTCCGAGAAAAACTCGAATACGGATGGGGTAGAAAGGAGTTTTGAACTTAGACAGAGGAGAATGATGAGGACCCAGAGAGGCTGAAGTCAGATGGGGGATCCGAGCCTATTATACGGAGGAGTTTTCCTAATGAAGAACTTGCTATTGATGAAGTAAGTAGGTATCCCGACGCGAAGAAGAAGCGTCGGTTTTGGCAGGAATTGAATGTTTGTGGAAGTCGACTCGAGGTGGTCCATACTTACCGACCCGACCTGGTTGAATAAGGGATGGCTTGACCGAGCGCCATTTGCCTCGATATGCCGGCTCGAGGAACGGAGCTAAGATCAAGATATTTTTTATTTGCATATGACGTATGTCCTACATGGAAGTTTGAGCTTCTAGAAGGTCGATGTGACAGGAGTAAATCAACGGCTCTCATTGGGCAGAGACTATGCCAGACGAAACAGTATTGGAGTGGTTGAACCGCATGGTGTCACATCAACAGAGTGTGTAGCAGTGGCCAAAAAGTTAGAATGATAGGTTTCTACTGACAGTGGTAGTTGAGTCGGATGCCAGAGCAACTGTTTGTTGAGTGGTTGGTGAAAATGAGCATAGGACGATGATGATAGGGTTACATGAGTTGGCGTGATGGGTTGGTGGAATAATGGATTCGGAAGCCTATATAAAGAGGTTGAAGCCACTGATTCAAAGGTTAACAATTTTCGCACTTCACTATTTGTAAAAAAAACAAGAGCTTTTACACTAGTGATAGAGAGAGAAAGTCGGTCGGTACCCGACAACTTGAGAGATTTATAACGAGCTAGCCTAAGACTCGATGTGTTTTACACTCTTTCGTAAGCCTACCACAACATTTGTAACCATGATTGGTCTTGACCTCAAACAAGTAATATAAACATTCATCTTTCTCCCGCGGACGTAGGTTAGAATCACCTTCTGTCGAACCCCATAAATCTCTGTGATTTTCTTATTTACTTATCAAATTTATTTTGGGTTCCATATTAAACAAATAAATTCACTGTTTAAAATAGGTTTATTCGAGTGGTTGATTTTCTAAATTGTCCCATACGAAAAACAGCTGTCAATAAAAATGTCATGAACAGAAAATCTTTCTTGTAGTTTTGATGTTTCCTTAATCGTACAAACACTCTGCCGCTCAAGTTAAAGTCTACAAAAAAATCATGTAAGAAGAACTTCTCTCCCCTGAAAAACAAGAAAAGAAAAAAAAATAATAATAATATTTTTACACAACAAAATAATGATAAAATTATATTCAAAATTATGTAATTTAGATTTGTTTATTAAAAAATTTACACTTAAAATCACATATTTTTTAATATTATTTTATTTTCGTTTTATCATTACTCTGTACAAATATCATTATTCTTTTTCCTTTTTAGTTTTGATTTTTTTATTAAAAAATTAACACTCAAAACTAAGGGTGTGCAACAGCTTCGGGTAGACCCTGAACTGCTTGGAATCGAATCGAAAATTAGGTTCTTGAATCGAAACCGATTATTTTAGGGTAGATTTCGATTCCAAAAATATGGAACCGAAAAAAATTGGTTCTGATTCTGATTTTACACTTTAAGAAACCGGAACCTATGCATGAAATCAAAAATTAGAACCGATACTGAATTTTTCATTTAAAGGATTCTCTTTACTGATCAAGACATACTGTTTTCTTAAAACTTGTGTCAAGATTCTCACTTAGCCGCTTAAAATAAACATTATACAAAATTTTAATTAAAATTCTTATAACATTATTTAGCTTAAATTCACAAACAGTATCCTCAAAAGTATTGTATTACTCGTTTCCAACGATCAAAATATCTCATTCATGTATGCTTAACACTTCTAACAATAAACAAATATAATAAAATAACAAAATAATAAAAGTATAAAGAAAGCATTGATTTTTTTTTTTTCAGTATTAATCTATTGGGTTCAAAATAAAGTTTCCTGAAACCGAACCGGAACCAATGGGTAGGGTACCCTATTTAATAAGATAGATTATGGTTCACAAAATTTAAGAACCAAATATTTTAGAATATATTTCGATTCCACCTAAACAAGATAAGATACCCTATTTTACGCACCCCTACTCAAAACTACATAATTTAATTTTTTGTTTTGTCACTATTTTTTACAAAAAGAAAAAATCCCTTATAGATCGGTCTCTGCCCTCTATTTATATGTGCTTTCCTTTGACGCGAGATTAGATTCCACATCTAATCTCAATCGTTCGTTCAATTTCAGGGACATGCCTTCTGTCCACCTCTTTCGTTAAGTAGTTAGTAATCATACGAAAGTGTCGAAATTCAGCACATAAACATCAAAAACTTAACAAGAATATGAATCAGGATCAAGGGATGAGCGAAACTTATGCCGAATATTGAATCAACGGTCCTAAGATAAATGGGATCCATATTAGATAAATTCTGATAGTTGATTTAGTATTCAACACAAATCCAACTCAAGAACCTGATAACCAAAAACACAGTACCAGTTGATTTGATTGAAAAGAGTGGACTAAAAATGGTACAATACCTGAGTTGGAATTATATGAGAGAAATGCATATTACGAAGGGTTGATGCACCAGCACAAATAAAAAATAAACAGACCAAACTCATTATCTTTTAACACACACCAGTAGTAGCTGAATTATATCCGAAATAATTTGGCTTATCCTGCACACACTTCGTGTGTGTCCTGCAAAACTTCTGGACACCGAAACCTTATTCTTTCATGGTGCATCAAGAGAATGAATGCCTCATCATTTGAAATTTTTATTAATTTCTCACTGTCATTTTTCACCATAGAAACATGAAGTGCTATAGATGTATAGCCTACTGAAGAGCTGATAATGCCAACGAAACATTCCGTGAAATACGGTCATGTATTGGCTCCTGCATGTAGAAACCAAAAAGGTCACTTGATGCCACGATATAAAGGATAACCATGAATATGATCGTACCTTAGTTGATGGAACCTCAAATCTTGATTTTGTTATTGCCTCGTATAAAAATATGTATCTGTCATTGGAGGCTAATATTAGAGCAAACTAAAGATTGACAATTCGCACTTTGAAAATGACAAAGGTGGCAAGCAACCTCATCAAGGCAAAATTTAAAAACAATTCCACACCCATCGTTTAATTATTGAAAACCCAAAAAATCTTGGTTGACCCTGTGTTCTTACATGTAGTCTCACTCACAATGAAATAGGAAGTCTTGAAAACACAAAACAGAACCCTACATGCAAACAATAACCTGGACATAAAATATAAATCTAATGCCAATTGCCAAGAACCTCTCATATCAAGTGTCAAAGTCAATTAATACATATTGCTTGCACAGTGAGAGGACTATGCAATGTGATGTTGAGGCTTTAAGTTCGCAAGTGATTCGTACAAAATAATTTTAGAACAATCATGGGAGAGAACATAAAGGTCATAGATATTCAGTGGTCATCATTGCAGAAATTGCTAATATTAGCCAAGAAGGCATCAAATGACATCCTATGCTGGTTTAATTCCTATTGATCTTAATAACGAGACCCCATTACTAGGCAGAAATCACATACCGCCAAGCTAATTCACAAATAAGTTCTTCAGGAGCCTCAGGGAGAACCTAAAATGGCATCAGCAATTGAGATTTAGTTATACTCTAGAAGCACAAACTCTAATGCAAATATAGCTGGAAGATTTCATGTGAATTTACCTCATCTTCATAGGGATTGCAGTGATCTTTGAACCACAATCTCAAGAACTCCTAAAAATATCAAAGAATTTCAAGGTTAGGAAAATATTTACGTCCTACATAACATCAGTAGGTCCAAATTATTAACAATGTGAAAGCACATTAGACACGACACACTTGAACAAAGTTGAACGATAACAATACACAAGCACAAGTTTGCCAAAACAACCTTGTCTACATCAGAAGGATATATAAATGTAAGCAAATAAGGAATAACAATCAAGCATCACAAGTGAGCAACATACCTTATCAACATTTTCTGGTTCAAGGCCACTCTGAAAGCGTTCTTCATAGGAATGGGCAATCCAATACCTGCTTGAGTCAGGTGTATGCACCTAAAATTGAAAGAACCTGTCACTATACTTGGTATCCCAATGCAATTTATATGTGCCTGTAGGGGGGAGAGAGATATAGAGAGCAACAAATGTTTTCGTGACTGTGATTTCTAACCTCATCAACTAAAAGAATTGAACCATCGGAGCTCTTTCCAAATTCATATTTTGTGTCAACTAATACAAGGCCATGCTCTAAAGCCACATGCTGCAATTTCAAAGACATTAATGTTAGTTATAGAAAGTATGAAAAGGGTTATCAAGCAACCCTATAGTGTTAAGTGAGAAAGTATAAAAAGAAACATCCACATGGATAGGATCCACATAGATAGGACCCAAGATCCCCACATTAACATTCAGAACTCTTCAAAGTTGAACGCATAGAATCTAAAGCCAAGCAGACAGTCATAATTCGTCAATCAATAGAATTCCAGATGTGGAAAACATGTCAACCAGAGTATCTTTCTTGCTACACTGATACTCTCTAGTCTCTTCTACTACATAATTAAGGCCGGACTTTATTTTAAGAAATGGTAATTCATGAATGGGGTAAAAGATATTTCTAAACCATCAAACTTCAACCAACTCATGACAACAAAAAGTTTAAGCAGAAATGTAATCACCTGTCCATACTCAAATAGGCTTAACGCTTTCCTACTTGCTTCATCAAATTCAGCTTCAGTCATCAATCCAAGTTTAACTATCTGCAAAGAAAACACATCACATGAAGCAACTTGCTGAGCAGATGAAAGGAGACCAAAATAGATAGAACCAATGTTACAGATTATTTCCATAAAGCAAAAGGAAAACATTTTGCTTGATGACAAGGAGTCTCGATATTACTATTTTCATAATCTTCTTAAGTTGAAATATATGATCAAACCTCATCTGGAGTTACAGGAACATCGTGATCTTCAGCCTTTGTTGTTGGTGTGAGTATATTTGCAGGAAGCTTTTGATTTTTGACCATGCCTGTAACAAATAAATAGGGCATCAAATACTAAAAAATATAAACAGAAACTAAAAGTCGCTGAACAAATGGAAAAAAGTCGCTGATCAAATGGAAAACATACCATCTGGAAGAGCATTCCCACAATAATTTCGAACTCCTTTATTGTAAACCATCCAAAGAGATGTATCTGTACTTCCAGTCACAAAACCTCTGACTGTAAAACACCAACATAATTAAGATCTGCTGGTAAATTCACATCAGCTGAATGCAAAAGCTTCAAAAAGATAACTATATGGAAAAAAAATTGATGGTAATCACACTGCAACATGAAGATTGAAGAGTTCTCAATTATTTATCTGCTCAAACAATGCACATAGAGGAAGGAACAATTCCAAACAATAGTTTATGCTGCTGATATTTTACATAGTGGGTTGATGTCTTGAACACATTAGTTTCGACTGGTGGCTAACATAATTTTTATCCCATGAAGCATCAATAAAATCCCTTCCCAATTTTTCATTTAAAAAGAAACAGTTATTTGTAACTTTACGATTTCCCAAAATCAATGAAGTCAGCTGTTCCCTCAAAGAGAACTTCACCTGTGTATAACTGCATTGTTTAATAACAATGGCCAACATATATACACAGCTCTTTTTTAGCAAACCAAACCTCAAAGAGAATTTAACTTGTGTATAACTGTTTAATAACATCTTAAAATGCCCAACATATATACACAGCTCTTCTTTAGCATACCAAATACTGCCTTGAATTACAAAATTAAATATTAATGAATATTCTACACATATAAGCTAGCATTCACCATGTCATTCAAAGACTTTAAATTCAGCTGCCTCGTGACATGCTTCATCAGTTTTAATTTAACACATATAGAGAGTGTGGTTCATTGTGTTAACAAAGCAACAGAATACCAGGAACTCGATACAGTATTCTTCAGCGCTAAACAATATTTATAAAATTTAGCAACAAGAACCATGAATAAACTGTTATAGCCAAATATAAGAAATTGCCAGAAAGTCAAGCAAAAATGAGAAACAATGGCACTCACCAACAAATTCAACAGGGAAAACAGAACACTTCTTCGCAATTGTAACATTTTTATCCGGAGATGAAATGACTGCATTGGAATTATGTGCCTAGTTTGATCAAACCACCACAAACTCGACTCATTAAGAACCTAAAATTCATAACACCATACATTTTCAGTCATGATGTTCATTCACGTCTCCTTCAAATTTAAAAAAGTTCACAGAGGAAAAACAGTTTCAATAAGCTTTCTGCAAATGCTTCTTTATTGGACAAAGTAATCAAATAAACCCATATAGTTAAAACTACAAAATAAATTAAATTAAATAAAAAAACCAGCCACACTTACCTGGCCTTTGAAGGGAATAGAAGCAAGAATTCTGTCAAACGCACTTTGCCTGTCCGTCGTCACCAGAATTAGATAATCCCCACCATCATAAATATCTCTCACCTACAAAATTATTAATATAAAAAAAAAATCATCCGATTTACAGTTATAGTCTAGAAGTTAAGGTGATTGTATCCCACGTTTACCAAAACAAACCAAATAAAAATCTTTTCCCGCCATTATGCTGTCTATAATCATTGTATCCCATATTCATTTGATGAAAATTTTATAATACTTTAAATTTTTTTTCCAAAATTTTTTATTTAAAAGTCATGTTTACCAACAACCAAAAAAAATAAATAACTTTTAGTTCACAACATCTCTTGGGTTTAAAAGCCACAGTACCAAACAGAATTTACAATCACTTAACTGAGGCTCTATTTTCTGGGTTGCTAAACAATGAAGATTTACAAGCAAATTCATGGCGAAATTCAATGCAGGAAATGAGTAAAAGAAAATACCTTGCCCCTGGTTTTGGATTTGAGACCGGGAACAGTCAAGTGAAGATTGGTCTCGGAAAGACAGTTAGGAAGAGAGCTTTTGATGTCACCAATAAGCTCTTCTTTGCGAGTGTTGCTAATCAAAGCTTCAAGAGACAAGTGCTGTTGTTGGTTTTGATTCTGGTTCTTGTTGGACATGACACAGAAAGAGATTTTTGGATAATTGTTTGATTTGGAATTGGGTTTCGTTTGAAATGAAGATAAAGAAGACGGCAATGAGAGTTTTGGTGCTGAGATTTTGTTGATGTGAAGTGGGGTTTTGGGAGGGTTTAAGGTTCGCATCCACTGAGCCATTATTGCTGTGAAAATTTTGTCAGAGGCCGAATGGACAAGGGTTTTGTGCTTGTTGCTCCAGCGTTCTAAGGTGCTGTTTGGTTGATTTGTATTGAAACTAGTTCCCTTTTTTATTTTTATTTTTTTCCTTTTTAGGATTCTCTATGGTATTTTAAAATTAGAACCGCCTGAAATTTCTGATTCTAGAAATCGGCGGTTCCGATTTCATGAATTGTAATCATAATTTTATGGTCCGGTTTCGGTTTCAAAATTGTAAAAAATAAAATAAAATAAAATAATGAATTAGTGAAGTACAAAATTTAACTATGAAATTTTTTTATTATGTTGATATTTCTATAGTAATATTTTTTTTAATTTAATTTATTACTTTTTTTTATTAATGCGATTCGGAACCGGAATCACAATTTTGTTGTACTATTTCGGTTCCTCTTTTTTAGCAACCAAAACCACCGGTTCTGAAACCGTAGCCGGCCCTAATCGGACCAACCCAATTTTCCATATTTAATATACGGTGCCTATCCATAAATAAGGAAAACAAATTTACATTTGGTATTCGTATCTGAAACCGATCGAATATTCGATACAGATCAAAATAATTAAAAATTAAAAAAAATGAAAATTTATTATCTAAAAAATTATTTTAATTTTTTATAGAGAATTATTAAAAAGACTTTTTCATCATGACTAGTTCCTAATAAGGATCAAGGACAGGCTACTACTGAGTTTGGGTGGGCACAGTTTGATCTAGTTCAGTATGATTTTTAAAAAGTTATAATTATAATTATTTGATTTTAAAAAAAAATAACTGACCTTTTTTTAATAAAAAATTTATAATTATTTGGTTCGGTTCGGTACAATTCAGCTTTTTTCATTTTTTTAATAATAACAATAAAAAAAATTAAAAAATTAATAACATTCATTGAATCTAACATTTACTTAAGTTTTTTTATACTGCAACTCTTTTAATCATCACAACTACATTAATAAAAAATTTCTTAAGTTATAATCATCAATTAAATTATTTAAAATGTAGGAAAATAAAAAGAATAATAACCAAAGTAAAAAATTATAAATATTTCATGAAATTAATCATCACTAAACACTAAATAAATTAAATAATGTAACCAATATAATTATAAAATAACAACATAATATAATTAAATTTTAAAAAATTCAATAAATTAAATTATTCAATTATTTCGGTTCGGTTCAGTTTTTAGTTAAAAAATTATTCTAATTTGGTTCGATTCGATTTTTTAATTAAAATATCGAACAATTATTTTTGAAAATAAAAAACTATCACTTCAGTTTGATTTTTTCTAGTTCAATTCGATTTTGCAGTTTCAATTACTTTTTTGTCCACTTCAACTAGTGAGTTGTATAAATAACCTTAATTTTCTAAGATTATCCTCATTGAATTTTTTTAGAGTTTGACATATTCACGTTAATAGTGATTTTTTTTATAATTTGACATGTTCAAATATATTTTTAAGTAGATAAAATGATATTGTAACTGTGACTGATACTGATACTATGATTATAATTGAGTATTTATAAATGTCATTGTAACTGAGAAATGTGATTGAGTATTGTTATGGATTGATATTTTGACTGAGAAAATATGATTGGGTATTTGTAACTATCTGTGTAACTGAGAATTGTGTATGTGACTGATATTGTGACTAGTTGTATGTGTGACTGTGACTGTTGCGACATAATAATTTTGGGACTTATCTTGACTTTGTGGAAGTTCTAATTTGATAGAGGTTTCTTAATGAAAGATGTAGGGTTGAATGTTAACGTATGTGGTATTTTACAAATTGGGATTTGAAATTCGGATTATATATATATAAATGTTTGAAAATGACTGATTGGTAACTATGACTATGACTGTTATAATATAATAATTTTGGGGATGATTTTGAGCTTGTGGAATTCCTAATTTGACATAGGTTCTTTAAGTAAAGTTATAAGTATATATAATTTTACATATTATGATTTGGAGTCTGAATAAAGGAGATATGAATATTTAAAAATATTTGATCGGTAATTGTGATTGTGACTGTTATGGTATAGCAATTTTGGGGTTACTTTTGACTTTATGGAAATTCTAATATGAGATAGATTTTTTAACCAAAGTTGTAGGTATGATTGTTAATTACATGTAATATTTTACAAATTATAATTTGGAGTTCGGGTAAATGAGATATGAATGTTTAAAGTGACTGATCAGTAACTTATAAATATAATGGGTCATTGTTGACCTTTTTTCATCGAAAAGTATTGACAATGGTATTTGTTTTAAAGTTAATCATTTGTAGATGAATCATGTACAATTTTTTCTTAAAATACTTTATATTTTGTGACATATTTATTTTTTAAATTTAAAATTGAAAAAAACCCATTATTTTTGCATAAATACATGCACATGTTTCAATTTTTTACGGAAAAACTTGTAATTATATTATTTGACTATGTATGTTTGTGTCTTTTACATATGGGATGACTGAATGAGAAGAATCATTATGCTTAGACTAAATTAGAAATGTCTTAATATATAGTTTTGGGCTTTTTTGAAAAACCTTTAATTTTATTTTATTTTTTTTATTTTTGGACATGATATCCCAAATTTCTTAACATAACCAATCGAAATCATTTCAGCTACCTAATTTTCAAATCAGAACTTAACCATTATACACTAAACTTTGAATATTAACTGTACGGGCCAAATTTGGGCCAAGGGCATTTCCGATATTTCACCTCAGGTCCAATGTCAGATACAACCCAAAACCCTCTAATAAAGCCCAAACTGATGTTGGACCCAGAGATCTCATGAGCTCAAACCCACAAATGACTTTACCAAAATGACATGTAGACTCAACGGCTACCAGATTAGAAAACGCCTAAACTCATAACTCCTTCATTTAATTGACCGTTTCAGGGCGTCCAACGGACAAAGGAAATGAATGAGCCTACCTCAAAAAACCTATAAAAGGAAAAGATGATTCATTGTTCACAGGTAGGTCTGAGCTCTCATACTTGAGCTGTCTAAGCTTCTTACTCTTTAAACACTGGCCACCGCCCTCATGGCAGTCAACAGAAGTCAAGGTAACATCTAGTCTTGCTCTTCCATTATTTACAGCTCGTCTTCACTACTGACTTGAGCGTCGGAGTGCCTACGGCACCCACCATACCGGTGGGCAGTACTCCCCGCTCATTCTACCTTTGTTTTATAGGATCTCTAGTGCCCTCATACTACAAATTCACGATTGTGGACCTCGAGCGAAAAACCAGCGTCCATAATTTGGCGCCCACCGTGGAGCCTTAGCGATTCACAACAAGCAAAGATTTCTCTATCTACGGTTCCTAAATACAACCACTCATGGATTCGAGCAGTGAGCCGACACCAGACTCTATGGCAGCACAATTAGCCATGCTCCAAGAACGATTACGAACATTAGAGGAATAAAACCTGACCATGCAAAACTCCAACACAAACCTTCAAAAACAGTTGGAACAAATCTCTTCAACCTCCCAGTATCGTGATACTCCAGACCGTCCCAGTGATCCTACAATCCCCACCAATCTCTTAGGGGCATTCAACAATGTGGCAAGCGACAATCCGCCATCAGACAACCATCCACCAAATGAAGAAAGAAGTCAACATGTCTCCCTAACTAACCAAGCACGGCAAGTTGCGTCCACCATGCACAATGAAATGAAAGAGTTCAAAGATGCAATTCTCTCCAGCCTACCTGGTGTCAGACTACCAGAGAGAAAAATCTGAGCCGGCACGATCTCAGATACTCCATTTTCGGAGACCATCACTTTCATCGAACTACCAAGGAAGTTCAGTCCTCCAAATATGAAGATGTATGATGGATCAAATGACCTAGACGACCATGTTGTCCATTACAAATACAAGATGATATCAACGGGTCTGACTCTTCATCAATGGGAAGCTGGTATGTGCAGAGGATTTGGAGAAACATTAGTTGGTCCTGCCCTCAACTGGTTTATCAATCTCCCATACAGATTCATCGAGTCTTACCAACAGCTAGCAGACAAATTTGTGGAGCATTTTGCAAGTTCTTGCAAGCTTGAGAAGACCACCAATGACCTTAATGCCATCCAACAACGGAGAGGGGAGTCATTGCGAAGCTACGTGGCTCGCTTCAATAAAGAGCTGATAAAAATCCCATATCTTTATCAGCCTACTGTAGTGGAAGCATTCAGAAATGGATTACTTTCAGAAAGTGGACTCTACAAAAAGCTCACTAAATTTCGATACTACATTATGGATCAAGCCATGACTCGAGCCCAAATCGAGATCATGTGGGAGGAGGATAAGAGGAACAATAAGAGAGAAAGTTCCACCAGCCATCACAATGAGTGACATGATCCAGGACGACAACAAAGCAAAAGACCCATTACAAGTACCAGAAGGGCCAATTACGAGGCAGAGGACCAAAAGACTCAGAGAAGCAATGGCGAGATTAGTTCAGAGTTTTATGGCCGACTGCAACAAACAAATAGAGACGCATGTGGGCTTCGATGGAAAGGGCCCAAAGCCATTTCACTTGGCCCAAATCAGTTTAGAATAAATCTTCATAGGCATTTGAAGACTTAAAGACTTGATATTTTTGTAATTTCGTATTTAGGGGCATTGTTGTCTTTATGCCTTTAGGGTTTCTTTTGTATCACTATTTAAGCTTTCTTTCTTTTTCATTTGGGGGGTAATCAACGAAATTGTAAACTCAAAAGCTTAAAGCTTTGGCTATGGCCAAATTATTGTAAGGGAGGGATTCCCCTTTTCAAGTTTGAATCGACTTATCTAAGTTTGGCATACTTAGTGGCGTATCCATTGCTAGCAAAACACTACAAGGATTCATCTTAAAGGTTCTCAAGGGCAAGTTCTTTGTGGGTCTTCTTTGTGGCCTTGGAAGTGTTTTGTTCCTACAAAATCATATTCTCGGTTCTTGGGGTTCTGTCCGTTGCTTGGGGTTTGCTTGGATTTCGAATCCAAGTGGGTTTCTTGTCATTTGGTATCTAGAGCTCAGGGTTCCAAGGTCTGATTTTTCCTATCTTTTCTTTTTGTTTGATTCTGTTTTTATTTTCGTTCTTGTTATTTTTTCGTTTCATTTCTTGTTGGATATTGTTTCTGTTTTTGTTTTGTTTATATTCTGGATCTGGTTTTGTTGTTCTGCATATTAGTTCATCTTTTATCATTTTCCAGTTCTGAATCTTTTTGTTATGTTCTTCCTGTCAGTTCATCCTAGTTGAATATCAGTTCATCTTTATCACTTTTTCCAGTTCTGGGTTTCTGTTCTGTTCTTCCTATCAGTTCGTCATAGTCATTCTGTTCTTTAGCATATGTTTAAGAAATAAGCATGTTCTTGGCGGCTGTGTGTTTTGTTTCTAAACCCTAGTGAAGTGTGAAATCAGACCCTGAAAAACTAAGTGAAGTCTGAAATCAGACCCTGAAATCTTAGCTTCTGAAATCAGACCTAAAACGTAACCTTTGAAATCTGCCTCTGAAATCAGACTCTGAGTTCAGACCTTGAAACTTAACCATTGAATCAGACTCTGAGATCAAACCCTGAAACTTAGCCTCTGAAATCAGACCCAGACCAGTAACCTCTGAAATCAGACCCTGACCAGTAACCTCTGAAAATTAGCCTTTGAAATCAGACCCTGACTAGTAACCTCTGAAAATTAGCCTCTGAATTCAGACCCTGAAATCAGACCCTTATTCGACTCTGAAATCAGACACTGACCAGCAGCCTCTGAATTCAGACCCTGGATTCAGACCCTCATCAGACTCTGAAATCAGGCTTTGAAAACCAGCCTCTGAAATCAACACCACATTTAGCATCTGACGTTATAAAAAAAAAAGGGACTTGAGTGATAGTGATCACTTGAGCAGAAAAAAAAAAAAGTAAAAAAGTGATTTTTTTTGGTTGAATCTAGTTTGTTCCATATTATCATTTAGGTGCCGGTGGAGGGTATTCCATCAAAATTTTTATAGAGATGTCAAATTTTCTCCCGAAATTGCATACGACCGTGAATTTGCATGCTTATTTTTTTTCCATTGTGCTAATTGTTTACTCCTTATTTCTAATTACTCTAGCTTAAGTATTATTGATTGAGTCTCCGTCATTACTATTCATGTTCGCGTTTTTTTTCCGCATGCCCTATATATATATATATTGTTGGGTCCGTTGTGTTCATACTAGCATGAGGACTACATTTGGTTTGTATTCTTGGATTGAGTGTGGTTCACTTTTGAATTGAGGACGAACTCAAGAGTGGTAAAAGGCAGTGATTGTGAGCACAGTATCGGGTAAAAGCCAATAGAGTGCAAACACGAGTGGAGTGATATCATTCGAGTGTAAACACGTGAGATTGTGAGGATTTACATATTTGCTTTACTTTCTTGTTATTTCTAATATGTTTGTTTAGTGTTGAGATGGCAGGTCTAACTACTGATGCAAAGCTTGAGGCTTTGGATAGGAAATTTACAGATATGATGGAGAACATGAATACTGCTTTGGAGAGATTTTCCAAGAGTGTAGAGAGTATTCAAACTGGTAGCGGTCCCAGAGTACCACCACAGTATGTACCACCAGATGAAGAGGAAGCTGAGAATGAGTTTGATGATTCTGATGGTTTTGATGATGTGGAGGAGAGATTTCAGCCTGGGCATGATAGGAGGCCTAATATGAGGTTTGATAGGAGGAATGATATGAGGGATATACAGTTTGATGATAGAGGTGCATTTGATGCCAGAAGAGGGGATTATGATCGGAGAGGATATGTTAGGCGAGGAGATGTAGATGGTGATCTAGGTAGCATCAAGATCAAGATACCAACATTCCAAGGCAAGAATGATCCTGAAGCTTATTTAGAATGGGAAAAGAAAATAGAATTGATTTTCAACTGTCATCACTACTCAGACGAGAAGAAGATCAGTCTGGCAGCAATTGAGTTTACCGATTATGCTATGATTTGGTGGGATCAGCTTGTCTCTACTCGGAGGAGAAACTATGAGAGACCGGTTCAGACATGGGCAGAACTTAGGGGTCTCATGAGAAAGAGATTTATACCCAGCCATTACTATAGGGAGTTGTATCAAAAACTACAGCATCTGTATCAGGGGACCAAAAGTGTTGAGGACTATTACACATAGATGGAAGTTTCCATGATCAGGGAAAACATGGTGGAGTTGCATCATTATGTTGATTTGGAGGATATGCTTCACATGCCTATCAAGATAGAAAGGCAACTCAAGAAAAAGTCAACATCCAGATTTGGTACTCAGGCTACTTCTGCATGGAAAGGGAAATGGGTTCCGAATGAGAAGCGAGATGGAGGCTTTGACAAGCCTAGAGGTGAATTCAGTGGAGGCTTTAATAAGCCTAGGGCCGAACCTAGTGCCAAGGGTAAAGAGGCTGCAAAACCGATCAAGACTAGACCAAAACCTGAGGGAGCAACTACTAGAACTAAGGATGTAAAATGTTTCAAATGTTTGGGCATGGGACACTATGCTTCACAATGTCCCAATAGGCGTACCTTAGTGATTGATAAAAAGAGTGGAGAGGTCTACTCTACCGATAGTGAGGTTGAGGAGGAGATGTCAGAGTTGGAGGATGCTAGTGACCATGAGGGAGCTGCATACCCGCTGGATAACTTATCCTTAGTTGTCAAGCATGCTTTGAGTGCACATGTTGTAGAGGATGAGAGTGTGCAGCAGAGGGAGAATATATTCCATACTAGGTGCCGTGTGAATGGCAATGGATGTAGTATGATCATAGATGGGGGCAATTGTACTAATGTAGCTAGCACAACTTTGATTGAGCGATTGAGGTTGAGTTGCTTAAGACACCTGAAGCCTTACAAGTTGCAGTGGTTAAATGATTGTGGGGAAATAAGTGTGACAAAACAGGTATTGTTGAGCTTTACCATTGGGCCATACACAGATGATGTCCTATGTGATGTGATACCGATGCATGCATGACATATTCTTTTGGGCAGGCCGTGGCAGTTTGATAAGAAGGTTATTCATGATGGGTTCAAGAACAAGTACTCTTTCCAGCATAAGGGAGAACCCATTACATTATACCCCTTACACCCTGCACAAGTCCATGAAGATCAGGTTAAGTTGCAACTTGAGCGTGACAAAGAGAGAGCGAAGGGAAACACCACCTTGGGTGAGACTAGTGAGAGTGGTGTATCTGGTGAGAAAAATAAGGCCAAGGCCGTGGGAGTTTCCAAGGGAGTGTGAGTGAACGTAAGGGGGAAACAAAAGGGAGAGTTAAAAAGAGTTTCTACATGGGTGAGGGTGAAGCAAGGAAAGCGTTCAAGGCTAGCAAGCTAATGTTATTGTTAGTCTATAAGGAGCCTCATATTTATTTTACTAACTCTGACCATTTGCTTCCTCTGTCTATTTCATCTCTTTGCAGGATTACAGTGACGTACTGACAGAGGACATACCTAGTGGGCTTCCACCCATTAGAGGTATTGAACACCAGATAGACTTCATACCTGAAGCAGTCATTCCTAACAGACCGGCTTATAGAAGCAATCCCGATGAGACAAGGAGCTACAAAGGCAAGTACGGAGTTGATGGACAAAGGGTATGTAAGGGAAAGCATGAGTCATTGTGAAGTACCAGTGCTTTTAGTTCTAAGAAAGATGGGACGTGGCGTATGTGCGTTGACTGCCGAGCTATCAACAATATTACGGTAAAGTATCGTCACCCCATTCCTAGACTAGATGACATGTTGGATGAATTGCATGGTTCCAAAATTTTTAGTAAGATTGATTTAAAGAGTGGATACCATCAAATTCGCATGAGAGATGGAGATGAGTGGAAAACTGCATTTAAGACTAAGTATGGCTTGTATGAATGGTTAGTTATGACATTTGGTCTCTCAAACGCACCTAGCACATTTATGAGATTGATGAATCATGTTATGCGTGCATTTTTAGGTAAGTTTGTTGTGGTTTATTTTGATGACATCTTAGTTTATAGTAAAACAGTAGATGATCATGTAATGCATTTGGAACATGTACTTGATGTTTTACGAAAAGAACAATTGTATGCTAACTCTGACAAATGCACATTTTGCATGGATAAAATTGTTTTTCTTGGCTTTGTTGTGAGTGCAGATGGCATCGAGGTAGATGTGGAGAAGGTAAAGGCAATTCAGGAATGGCCTACACCAACTACAGTGACAGAAGTCCGAAGCTTTCATGGGTTAGCGAGCTTCTATAGGATATTTTTCAAGGACTTCAGTAGCATTGCCGCGCCATTGACTGAGGTAGTAAAGAAGACAGTTGGTTTTCAATGGGGCGAGACGCAAGAGCGAGCATTCCAGGACCTTAAAGCGAAGTTATGCAGTGCACCCATTTTAGCACTACCCAACTTCGAGAAGACATTTGAGATTGAGTGCGACGCATCAGGGTTAGGTATTGGAGTAGTTCTCATGCAAGAAAAGCGGCCAATAGCCTATTTTAGTGAGAAGCTGAATGGAGCAGCTTTGAGGTACCCCACGTATGACAAAGAGTTATATGCGCTTGTGAGAGCACTTGAGACATGGCAGCACTACTTGTGGCCTAAAGAGTTCGTGATCCACACCGACCATGAATCATTAAAACACTTGAAGGGTCAAGGTAAGCTGAATAAGCGACACGCAAAATGGATGGAATTCGTTGAGTCATTTCCATATGTTTTACGCTACAAGCAAGGTAAAGAAAACATAGTGGCCGATGCATTATCTCGCAGGTATGTTTTACTTACTTCAATGCATGCACGGATGTTGGGATTTGATTTTATTAAGGAATTATATGAGTGTGATTCTGATTTTGGTGAGATTTTTGCTACTTGTGCAAAGTCATCTTTTAGAAAGTTTTACATTCATGACAGATTCTTAATTAAAGCGAATAGGTTGTGTGTTCCTGCTTGTAGTATGCGTGAGTTGCTTGTGAAGGAAGCGCATGGGGGAGGGTTGATGGGGCATTTTGGGATTACTAAGACTTTAGCTATTTTACATGAGCACTTTTATTGGCCTAAAATGAAACGTGATGTTGAGCGTATTTGTGATAAGTGCTAACATGTAAGCATGCTAAATCTAAATTAATGCCACATGGTTTGAATACTCCTTTGCCTGTACCTAGTGAACCATGGGTTGATATATCGATGGCTTTTGTGTTAGGTTTGCCTCGGACAAAGAGGGGAAGAGATTCAATCTTTGTTGTAGTTGATAGGTTTAGTAAAATGGCTCATTTCATTGCATGTCATAAAACCGATGATGCTACAAACATTGCAGATTTATTTTTCAGAGACATAGTGCGACTCCATGGTATACCTAGGAGTATTGTATCTGATAGAGATGTTAAGTTCCTTAGCCATTTTTGGAAGGTGTTGTGGGCTAAACTAGGCACCAAACTATTGTATTCTACCACATGTCATCCACAGACTGATGGACAAACAGAGGTAGTTAATAGGACTTTATCTCAATTATTGCGCACTATAGTTGGCAAGAATTTGAAGAGTTGGGAAGATTGTTTGCCATTTATTGAGTTTGCATATAATCGTAGCATTCATTCTTCTACATCATTTTCACCTTTTGAAATTGTTTATGGTTTTCAGCCACTAACTCCATTGGATTTGTTACCTTTGCCCGTTGATGAGCATGCGGGGCTAGATGGAAAACGGAAAGCCGATTTGGTCAAGCATATACATGAGAAAGCAAGAGAGCAAATACAACGGAAGAATGAGCAATATGTTTCTCATGCTAATAAGGGAAGAAAGCGTGTGGTATTTCAGCCCGAAGATTGGGTTTGGGTACACATGCGCAAGGAGAGATTTCCTGAACAACGTAAATATAAGCTACAACCGAGAGGGGATGGTCCATTTCAAGTCTTGGAACGGATTAATGACAATGCCTACAAGTTGGATTTACAAGGTAAGTATAATGTGTCTGCTACATTTAATGTTTTGACTTAACTCATTTTAATGCAGGTACAGATTCGAGGTCGAATCCTTTTCAAGAGGGAGGGGATGACATGATCCAGGATGACAACAAAGCAAAAGACCCATTACAAGTACCAGAAGGGCCAATTACGAGGCAGAGGACCAAAAGACTCAGAGAAACAATGGCGGGATTAGTTCAGAGTTTTATGGCTGACTGCAACAAACAAATAGAGACGCGTGTGGGCTTCGATGGAAAGGGCCCAAAGCCATTTCACTTGGCCCAAATCAGTTTAGAATAAAGCTTCCTAGGCATTTGAAGACTTAAAGACTTGATATTTTTGTAATTTCGTATTTAGGGGCATTGTTGTCTTTATGCCTTTAGGGTTTCTTTTATATCACTATTTAAGCTTTCTTTCTTTTTCATTTGGGGGCTAATCAACGAAATTGTAAACTCAAAAGCTTAAAGATTTGGCTATGGCCGAATTATTGTAAGGGAGGGATTCCCCTTTTCAAGTTTGAATCGACTTATCTAAATTTGGCACACTTAGTGGCGTCTCCATTGCTAGCAAAACACTACAAGGATTCATCTTAAAGGTTCTCAAGGGCAAGTTCTTTGTGGGTATTCTTTATGGCCTTGGAAGGGTTTTGTTCCTACAAAATCATATTCGCGGTTCTTGGGGTTCTGTCCGTTGCTTGGAGTTTGCTTGGATTTCGAATCCAAGTGGGTTTCTTGTCATTTGGTATCTAGAGCTCAGGGTTTCAAGGTCTGATTTTTCCTATCTTTTCTTTTTGTTTGATTCTGTTTTTATTTTCATTCTTGTTATTTTTTCGTTTCAGTTCTTATTGGATATTGTTTCTGTTTTTTGTTTTGTTTATATTCTGGATCTGGTTTTGTTGTTCTGCATATTAGTTCATCTTTTATCATTTTCCAGTTCTGAATCTTTTTGTTCTGTTCTTCCTGTCAGTTCATCCTAGTTGAATATCAGTTCATCTTTATCACTTTTTCCAATTCTGGGTTTCTGTTCTGTTCTTCCTATCAGTTCGTCATAGTCATTCTGTTCTTTAGCATATGTTTAAGAAATAAGCATGTTCTTGGCGGCTGTGTGTTTTGTTTCTAAACCCTAGTGAAGTGTGAAATCAGACCCTGAAAAACTAAGTGAAGTCTGAAATCAGACCCTGAAATCTTAGCTTCTGAAATCAGACCTAAAACGTAACCTTTGAAATCTGCCTCTGAAATCAGACTCTGAGTTCAGACCTTGAAACTTAACCATTGAATCAGACTCTGAGATCAGACCCTGAAACTTAGCCTCTGAAATCAGACCCAGACCAGTAACCTCTGAAATCAGACCCTGACCAGTAACCTCTGAAAATTAGCCTCTGAAATCAGACCCTGACCAGTAACCTCTGAAAATTAGCCTCTGAAATCAGACCCTGACCAGTAACCTCTAAAAATTAGCCTCTGAATTCAGACCCTGAAATCAGACCCTTATTCGACTCTGAAATCAGACACTGACCAGCAGCCTCTGAATTCAGACCCTGGATTCAGACCCTCATCAGACTCTGAAATCAGGCTTTGAAAACCAGCCTCTGAAATCAGAACCTAAATCAGCCTCTGAAATCAGAACCACATTTAACATCTGACGTTATCAAGAAAAAAAAAGGACTTGAGTGATAGTGATCACTTGAGCAGAAAAAAAATGATATGTTAGTAATACATCTCAATAAGATATCACTTGATGTAATTAAACCCAAAAAAAATGCTAGAGGCCACCCATTATCGCCTTGAATACATCATAGCTTCCCAAATAAGTATTCATTGGTTACTTTAGGAAAAAAATATCATTCATAAAACTCCAACTTAGAGAGAAACTCATTTGCTCCAATCAACAACATAAAAAATCATTCGGCCCAAACAACATACCTCTCCCAGTCGACTAAGAAAGTAACAATATGCTTCCCTCCAGTAGAACCACTTTTTATATCACTCATACGATGAAGCAATGTATCTAGCATGACCGCCCCAATTGAAACTTCGTGTATGAAGAGTTGGCATGAAGAGGATATCATGATGGACAATACTCTAATGAAGACTTGGCATGGACATCTCAGTCAACTTTACCAGTTTATCATTTGCTAAAGATCACAATCGACACTACATATATGATGTTTAGAATTGAGCAAAGATTCCACTCGACACTCCACGTATGAGGTTTGACACTTGTTTAAGATCTCATTCTACATGAGATGGAAGAAGACCTAGCACGAGGAAAATGTGTCATTCGACATGACATGGAAGAAGTCTTAGTATTTGACAGAGAGTCCATTACACACGACCAGTAATGAGTCTTAGCTAGAGACTGACGCTCCACTTCACACGACAATTAAGAAGTCTTAGCTAGAGGCTGAGGCTCCACTTCACACGAAAAGGAAGAAGTCTTTGCTAGAAGTTGAGGTTCCACTCCACACGAAAAGGAATGAGTCTTAGCTAGAGATTGAGGCTCCACTTCACACGACAAGGAAGAAGTCTTAGCTAAGAGGCTGAGGTTCCACTCCACACGACATGGAAGAACTCCTAGCTAGGGGCTGAAGCACCACTCGACACGACAAGGAATAGGTCTTAGTTATGGGCTAAGGTTTCAGTTGACACGACATGGAGGAAGGATCAGCTATTGGCTGAAGTTTCATTCGATAATAGATGTAGACTCGACTCAAGAAAGATACTTCAAATGAAGATACATCATGAGATGATGTCCTACTCGACATTACAATGTTGTAGACTCGACTCAATGAGGATTCTCCAAATGAAGGTTCATCATGAGGTGAATGTCCCACTGGACACTACACTCAGCATGAGGCAAATGTCTCACTCGACATGACACGTATGAGGCTTTACACTTATTTAAGATCTCATTCGACAAGATATGGATGTCACATTCCTCAGAAGACATGAAAGGTCCAGTCGATCGACCTTCATCAGGTCGGGTAGTATGAAAAATCCATTGGACCTCCATCAGGTCCAATCGACCGACCTTCATTAGGTTAGGTAGTATGAAGAATCCCTTGTACCTCCATCAAGTCCAATCGACCGACCTTCATCAGGTTAGGCAGTATGAAAATCTCTTGGACCTCCATCAGGTCCAATCGACCGATCTTCATCAGGTTAGGTAGTATGAAGAATCCATTGGACCTCAATCGGGCCCAGTCGACCAACCTTCATCAAATCTAGTAGGATGATGACCCTCATGGACCTTCATCAGGTTCATTCGACCGTAGTCTCATGGTCTTCAGATGACATGGTCTCAGACTACAAGTCCTGTAGAATGAGGAATTATACCCTCATTAACCTTTGTCGGGTCTTGTAGAATGAGGAATTATACCTTCATTGACATTTGTCAGGTCTTGTAGAATGAGGAATGAGAACCCTCATTGACCTTCTCCAGGTCTAGTAGAGTGAGAAGTGATGACCTTTTTGGACCTTTATCAAGTCCATTCGACAGGTCCATACGACCGTAGTCTCATGGACCCTCATCAGGAGAATGGGTGATGACCTTCATAGACCTTCATTAGGTCTAGTAGTATGATAAGGAAAGACTCTTGGACCTTCGTCAGGTCTGTAGAGTGGAGACTTTCATAGACCTTCATCTGGTCCAGACGTCATTGAAGACTCCCCTGGTCTTTTGACCCGTAGTATGGGGATGATCCTGACCTTCATCTGGTTCAGTCGACTGGGAGCATTCCTCATGGCTCATGTAGAGTCAAGTTCAAGACCTGGCCTTCACCTGGTCCAGACGACACTGAAGACTCCCATGGTCCTTTGACCCGTAGTATGGGGATGATCCTGACCTTCATCTGGTTCAGTCGACTGGGAGCATTCCCCGTGGCTCATGTAGAGTCAAGTTCAAGACCTGGCCTTCACCTGGTTCAGACGACATTGAAGACTCATTTGGTCATTTGACCCGTAGTATGGGGATAATCCTGACATTCATCTGGTTCAGTCGACTGGGAGCATTCTCCATGGCTCATGTAGAGTCAAGTTCAAGACATGGCCTTCATCTGGTCCATACGACAATTTCTGTGAATTATCTCCTGAACCTTCATCTGGTTCAGTCGACCGGGGACATCCCCCACGGACTCATGTCGAGTCAACTAAAGACATGGACTCCCCTCAGTCCATACGACAATGTCGTGTGAATTATCTTCTGAACCTTCATCTAGTTCAGTCGACCGGGGACATCCCCCAAGGAATCATGTCGAGTCAACTGAAGACTTTGACTTCTTTCAGTCCATACGACAATATCATGTGAATTATCTCCTGAACCTTCATCTGGTTCAGTCGACCGGGGACATCCCCCAATGACTCATGTCGAGTCAACTGAAGACATGGAATCCCCTCAGTCCATATGACAATGTCGTGTGAATTATCTTCTGAACCTTTATCTGGTTCAGTCGACCGGGGACATCCCCCAATGACTCATGTCGAGTCAACTGAAGACGTGGACTTCCCTCAGTCCATACGACAACATCGTGTGAATTAGCTCATGAACCTTCATCTGGTTCAGTCGACCGGAGACATCCCCCAAAGACTCATGTCGAGTCAATTGAAGACATGCACCCTCAGTCCATACGACAATGTCGTATGAATAAGCTTTAATCCTTCGTCAGGTTCAATTAGCAAGTACCCACCCACTTGTTTCATTCAAGATGCACGAAAATACTCTCCAAGTCAAGGACTTCTAGACTTAGAGAGTATGGGACAAACTGTACGGGCCAAATTTGGGCCAAGGGCATTTCTGATATTTCACCTCAGACCCAATGTCAGATACAACCCAAAACCCTCTAATAAAGCCAAAACTGATGTTGGACCCAGAGATCTCATGAGCTCAAACCCACAATGACTTTATGACCGGTGCTTACACACACACGTATAACGCAAGCGCACGTATCGTTCAAGTAGTATAAAAATATCGATCCCACGAGGACTTAATTCCTACTGTTGTTATTAATTGTTGAATCTATTTATTTACAAATATCTAATTAAATGGAGAAGAGAATGATTGTTTGATTGGTTGAATGTGGTTTTTCCTTAATTAAAATAAAAAAATAAAAAAATAAAAGAAAATACTAAGGAAAATAACAAAAGACTCAAAGATCTAGGGTTGTGAATCTTTCTAATATCTTTTAAAAGATGAAGTGATTATTTTATGTTTGTGTAATAAATTAGTTTACTAACCTGGAACACGAAATTATGCAAAAGCCTTTGTCGATGGTCAGACGCAAATACCCAGTTTAACCCAATTGAACCATATATCTATGTCAACCAAATTATCTGGAATCATTAAGTTTAAGTTCCAATTATGGCTACCTCCGCCCGACAGGTATATGTCTATCCTGTAAGGAAATCTATTAAAGGGTTATCTATCCTCAGGAAGATCGTGGGCTATTAAGTCTAAGGCTGAAACCTAAAATCCCTATGTCTAGTTCATTTTAGATTTACCACATCAATCTTATTGGTGATCAGATAACAAGAAGCATTAAGCTTAAGACTTAATAAGTAAACCTTTAAATTACCCAAACTATAAAATAACCCCTTATAAACCGGTGATATTAGAATTCATCACAACCCCAGATAACTAACACATAACTAGAGCTAGTAAAGACTTAAAAGTAAAAGACATAAAGTAAAAATGTTGAAAGTAAATTGCTGAAAAGTAAATGACGGAAAGTAAATGCTGAAAGTAAATGCTGAAATTAAATACTGAAAGTTAAATGCTGAAAGTAAATGCTGAAAGTAAATTGCTGAAAAGTAAATGCTAAAAAGTAATGTTGAAAGTAAATTGCTGAAAGTAAATTGCTGAAAAGTAAATGCTGAAGTAAATTGCTGAAATGTAAATAAAGTAAAAGTACAATAAAAGAAAATGTTGAGGTAAAAGGATCCACTTTTATTACTTCTATTTTAGATATCTCTCTTAATATAATATATTAACTTTGCATGATAATTACCAACCAGCCATATAGGCGGTATCCAGATTAAGTCAAATTAATAATTAATTACCAACCGACCAATCAGGCGGTATCCAGTTTAGTCAGGTTAAACCCATTTAAATAATTACCAACCGACCAATATGGCGGTATCATCGTTAAGTCAGGTTTTAACTAGTTTATATATTATAATTAAGGGAGATTAATCTAAATATTAGTAATAAAAGTTTTACCTTTTACCCCAGCAAAGGGGAGTTACCTCCTCTCATTACTGAAAAGTAAAAACTGAAAATTAAAGAAAGAAAAGTATTGTGCGTAAAAGTAAATTGCGGAAAGTAAAAACTGAAAAGTAAAGAAAAGAAAGTGTGAAAGCGGAAATTAATTACTGAAAGCTGTAAATAATCAAACAAGATACAATCTTCTTAGTATTCTAATATTCTTAAGGAATTCCTTAGAAGAAAGTATGAATTTTACAAATGAAATGGATTGGTATTTATAGGCAAAATTTTGCCTCCATCAAATCATCCACCAAATCAATTATTAATTGCTCCACTAATTACTCCACAAAATCCATTATTAATTGCTCCACTAATCTCTTATCATGTTTGGTGATGATTTGATAATTTTTATTATTTATTTTTTGCTTTGAAAATGAATGAAAGTGACTTTAATAATTACACACAACACACTTCTGTATGGTTCATCAATTCGGGCATGACATCTTCAGAATTTGAAATTATTTTGTCTTTCAAAGCTGTCGATCTTTGAGTCTTCTTTAATCTGGAACTTGAATAAGCTCAATCCGATATCGGAGTAAAAAGTTATGCCCAAAATACGACAGATACATAAAACTGGAATTCCCAAAACTGCACTTCGTTAAAACGCCATTTTAAGTTTCCAATCTCCAAAATTAATATGTCAAGTCCAATTTTTACCCTTATTTGACCCATATTTCGTCCTAAATGATTCATTAAGTCCCAATATTATTTTATCTGCAAAATAAACTAAACATATCAAAACGTTCATCAAACCCGAGAAACTAAACAAATATTAAGTAAAATGGGCGGTAAATATTGATATATTTTCCGCTCATCACACCCATAAACCTAACATTTTGCTAGTCCTCGAGCAAAACAACAAAATAAAAATAAAATTAAACTAATCCACTTTCGTAGGGATCACGGTTGCATTTAGCGTATGCAACTAGCCTTTAAACCCCTAGGTGTCCCTAGTGGACGAGTTGTAGTCTCGTGAGGGTTTACAGCAATGATACCCACAAACATTTTACAAAAGTAAAAAGATAATAAAACTAAAGCACACAAAGGCAAAAAGACAAGAGAAAATAGAATAAAGAAGTTAGTGACTAATCAGGTGAAACTTCTACTCCAAGTTACTAGTTGTTTTGTTTCTTTCTAAATTACCTTAAGATCAAATTTTGAGAAGATGTGGGCTTCTCGGATATGGACAAACAGTGAGTTGATCTTGGGCAAAGGAAACTTATCATCTTTCAAGAAAGCGTTGAGAGGCTTGTAGTCTATCACTAGACCTTTCTTTCCACGTGCCTTCTCTGAGCGTTTCTCCACATAAAAGGCTTGGCAAGCCCAATCAGAAGTTGTGGGCTCAATCAATCCTTGTTGTAGTAACTGGTTGCATTCATTCTGGGGAAAAGCAAGGTTCGAAGGAGTCATCCCCGGATGGGTAGCCTTTGTTGGGTTGATATCCTCATTAAGCTTGAAAGGAAGCTTAATAAAGAAATCTTCATTTCTCCATGATTCCCATAGCTGCAGCCGCTGATTCGACTGGTAGAATTTTTCTTGCGATATCCACCAAGACTAAGGAACCATTCTCGCAAAGCTCCAAGAATACGAGAAACAAATTCTACAAGGACATTGTGCACCGTATTGCCTGGCTTTAGTAGCATCAGGTCCGTCCATGCAACGAATTCAACCAACAAAGTATTATTCAACTCATTTTTTGCCCACAACAGTCACAAGTGTAGTTGATAAGAGGGTAATATTTTTGTCCTAAAGTTTTATCCGAATTCACACCTTTTTGCAGCAATGAAATAATTTTTTTGATTTTTCTGATTTTTTTTTTTTGATTTTTGAATTATTTTTTTTTATATACATATCTTCTGTCTATGTAGCGAGTGTTAGGTCGGTGGCTCCCAAACCAGTTGGCTTTAGGGCACCAGGTGTTAAGACACCCCTACGGACTTAATTACTCAGACTTCAGATATATATATATTTATTCAGCATCTTTGATCCATGTAACGAGCTTTGGGCCAGTGACTCCCAAACAAGTTGTTTTAGGGCACTAGGTGTTAAAACACCCTTATAGACTTAATAACTCGGACCTTAGACGTTTTTTTTTTTACTCCATTGCTTTTTGAGATGCATTCTCCAATTAAACTGTGTACTGAATATTACAAACTTTTCAATTTTAGCTCATGTCCGTATGTTACTATGCATGTTGATAATGTCTGCTAACTGAGCATATGAAGATCCATTTTAGTCAGTATTATGGAGAATTCACAAATTAAATAATTCAAAAGGAAATAAACAAAAATTAACTTGTTTGAATTAGGTTTGAGATACGTCTCAGGAGTGGAAACTCCTTACTCAGTTATCTCTTACCAATTTCACCTTTTTAGTCAAAATAAAAACGCAAAACGCAAAATATTTTTGTAATTTTTGAAAAAATTTCAATTTTTTTTTGTTTTTTTCGAAAAAATTTGGACTAAAAATAAAAACAACACACAAACTAAAAATAAGGTACTGATCAACTAATTCCCTCCCCCAAACCTAAATGAGACATTGTCACCAATGTCTTAAACAATAGAAGAAGAGTTTAGAAGATAATACCTGGTTAGCTGAAATTCTAGGAAATTAAAGGTTAAGATCCAGATTAATCCGACGCCTCTTACCACGATCGTCCTCAGACCAATTTATCTTTGAAATGATATGGTCAATTTGTGGTTCATAGGCTAAGATTGGTCAATTAGATCCGGAGCAGTTCTGGCAGTGAAGAGGAATTCTTTTAAAGGTTTTGACACGAACCCATTTCTCCGGGCATCATCAAGAAACACACAAAGGAAATCATAAAATCCATCAACGTTAAACAGCCCAATTGGTTTCTGGTGTATGTTCAAGTTCGCCCAAGATAGCACTATAAAAATTTCCTCCAATGTACCCAAGCCACATGGCAAAGCAATAAAAGCATCAGCACGGTTAATCATTTCTACCAGTCGTTCAGACATACCTTGCACAATCAGTTCCTCTCTGTTTGATGGTTCAATAAGATTTGCTTCTGCCAAGGGTTTTAGGATGATTCCCAAAACGTGACTGCCTCCTTCATGTACGGCCTTTGAAACGATCCCCATTAGTCCAAGGTTGCCTCCGCCATATACTAAGTGCATATTTCTTGCAGCTAAGATTCGGCCCAATTCTTGTGCTGCTTCTACGTATTGTGGTTTAGTACCAACACTACTACCGCAAAACACACAGATTTTTTCAACTCGTCTTCTTGAAGTGGCTTCCATGTTTTACTCTGGATGTCTTCAATGATGAGTTGAATTTATAATACCTGAAAATGGTGAGTAAAAATAGCACAAGTATCTTCCAAATGACGATTAGTAGCAAAATAGTAAAATAATCGTGATAGTCAAAAAGGTCTGGATCCTGTCGGAGAAATAAAAGAAACAACAAAATAATTACAATTATTAGGAAAAGATAAAGAGATATAATATGTACAAGAAAAGTAGCGGCTTGATTGACGTCTATGCGTTAGGGACAAGCTTCCCATCCATTTTTTATAAATTGGCAAACATGGTCTTTTTGAGTCAGATTCCCAGACTTAATAGTTGTCTTTCCTTTTGGAATTGTGCATATAACATGCGAATTTCATGATACACATATCCACTAGGATGCGTCTCAAGAGTTTTAGATATGTCATCCAAAGACTCCTTACTCAAGCCATCCCTAATGAAACTAATCTTATCTTCGCGGTTATCAGACATCATTCCTAAAGAACGAAAACGAGTATTCCAAAACATGCGAGCACATTTATAACAAACACACATTCTTTTGGCTCTTCTCTTTTTAGCATATGTGCTTCTTCCTAAACCAGACAGATGTGAAATAAAAGAGTCAGAAGACTCACCTGCCAATCAGACCCGTGCTTCAATAATCCAACGATGTCAGTAGGAATACATTTGATCATCTGTAACCTCATCCGTTCCAAGTGAGCTTTGTAGACTTTCATCAGAGAGTTTTGAGGGAGAGAAGGAATTGCTTGTGAAGATTTGCTAGAATTTCTTCCATCCTGAAATGATTAATCTGCAAAAACTAAACACACTAAATAAATCACACCAAATCACAATATATACAAAAATTGCATGTGTTGCCTCCCTCCATGCGAGCGTTAAGTTTAATCGTCATCAGCTAGACGTGACTTCTCGAACGTTAGGCTGGATCTAAAAGTGTGACACTTTCTTTTTGTCGCTCAAATGATTCTCCCCATTAGTGCTTGACACATTTTTTTTTAACCTTGAAAGTTTTTTTGGAGTCAGAATCATGTATCTCAACGGCTCTGTCTTGTAAAACCTTGGTGATCACAAATGGACCTGACCACCGTGATTTTGGCTTCCATGGGAAGAATTTCACCCTTGATTTATTTAACAGTACCTTCTGCCCTGGTTCCAGTTATATGCGCACTAACTTCTCATCATGTCTTTTACTTGCCTTTTCCTTGTACAATTTGGCATCCTCAAAAGGCTGTATGTGAAATTCCTCCAATTCGTTGAGCTGGTGGAACTTTTTCTCTTCTATTGCTTGTAGTGCAAGAATAGGCTTCTTCAGTACGCGGTGCATTTTATCTTCAGGCTCCACAGGTAATTGACATGCTTTAAGTTTGTCAGTAGATATTTGTCTTTCATCAAAGTTCTGAATGGTATTATGTATCACATCAAGTCTGAAACATTCCTCCTTCTCGTCATTCGGAAATTCATGGCTTTAAAAATATTGAATGTTACTTCTTGGTCATGTAACCTCATGGTTAGTTCTCCTTTTTGTACATCAATAATGGTTCGACCTGTAGCCAAGAATGGTCCTCCCGAGGATGATTGGCACGTCTGCGTCTTCCTCCATATCAAAGACAATAAAATCTGATGGGAAAATGAATTTGTCAACCTTAACCAGCACATCCTCAACTACGCCTCTTGGAAATACGAGCGTTCTATCAGCAAGTTGTAGAGAGACTGAAGTGGGCATTGTTTCTCCAATCTGCAGTTTCCTGAAAATAGAAAAAGACATCAAGTTAACACTTGCACCTAAATCACATAAAGCCTTACCAAAGTCATGTTCTCCTATGGTGCAAGGAACAGTGAAACTGCCAGGATCTTTCAATTTTGGAGGAAGTTTCCTCTGAATGATAGCGCTGCATTTTCTGATAATGCTACTGTCTCGAAAAATTCCCAATCTCCGTTTTCGTGAAAGAATGTTTTTCATGAATTTGGCATAGCTGGGCATTGTGTTCCAACGCTTCTGCAAATGGAATGTTGATATGCAGCTTTCTGAACACCTCCAGGAAACGAGCAAACTGTTTGTCCAGTTTATTTTTCTGAAGACGCTGAGGAAAAAGGTGGAGGTGGAGTGATCTATTCTTTTTCCTTTGCTTCTTTTTCCTTCATCTGTTGCTTTGTTTCTTTTGGAATATCTTCAATTGTTGCCTTGATTCCAATATCTTTGTTGATTTCAGTACCGCTTTTTAACATGATGGCATGACATTGCTCCTTTCCCATGTTCCTTGGATTTGGTTCTATGTTGCTGGGAAGATTACCTGACGGTCTGTAACTTTGAGCATTGGCCAGTTGTCCGATTTGATTCTCCAGTGCTTTGATAGAGGCTGAATGGCTTTGATTCAATGCTACTTGATTTTGAACCATAGCTGCTAAAGCATCGTATTTTTCTTTTTGCTTCTTCAACTGGGCCAGCACTTCTATTTTCCTGGTTCTTTTCATGCTCCTGGGCTTTTATTCTATTACTGGAATCCAGGTGGTGGATAGTTCTGTTGTTGAAATCCCGGTGGTGGATTGTTCTTTTGCCCTGAATTGTTGCTCCATGAAAAATTCGGATGATTCCTCCACCCTGGGTTGTAGGTGTTGGAATATGGATTATTCCCCTGTCTGTTGAAATTATTGACATTAATTCACCGTCTCTTCAAGTTGGTTTGGTTCTGGTGCTCCTCCATATGGTGAACTTGTGGATCCACCATTAACTTTCATGTTAAGAGTTTCCAGATTTTTGCAAATCACATCCAGCTTGGAATTCAGTGCTGTGTTGGCTCCAACTTCATAAATTCTTGCAATTCGTTGGATCATGCTCCTTTCTGTTGGCCATAAAGAATTGTTATTGACCATTTCTTCAATTAAGTCACAGGCTTGATCTTCTCATTTTGCCATCAAAGCTCCTCCAGCAGCAGCATCAATTGTGGTTCTCATTATTCCAGCAAGTCCATTGTAGAAGGTTTGGACTTGTAGCCACTTTGCTATCTCATGATGAGGACATTTCCGGAGTAAATCTTTGAATCTTTCCCAAGCTTCGCAAAGGGATTCTGAATCTTGTTGCACGAAGGATGTGATGTCATTCCTCAACTTTGCAGTTCTGGCTGGTGGAAAGTACTTTGCAAGGAATTTGGTGGCTAGAGTGTTCCAAGTTATGATGGAACCTGCTGGTAGTGAATGTAGCCAAGCTTTAGCTCTGTCCTTCAAGGAGTATGGAAAAACATGCAGTCTCATTGCTTCCTCAGCTGCTCGGTTGTAATTGAAAGTACCGCAAACTTCCAGGAAGTTGCTGATGTGGGCATTAGGATCTTCAGTTGCATTTCCCCCAAACTGTACTGACTGCTGAATCATCTGGATGCATGTTTTGATGTCACCCGCATTTGCTGGTAGGGGAGGAAGTACAATACAAGAAATGAGTCTGTCAACCACTGGAATGGTTCTATCTCGAATGGGAATCGGTGGTACAACATTCAAAGGTTCAGGTTCCATGTTAATGATTGCTTCTTGGCCTTCTCGCCTTTCCCTTCTCAACTGTCTGATGGTTCTTTCAATTTATGGGTCAAGCGGTCGAAGTTCAAAGCTTCTAGTTCGTCTCATGTAGTTTCTGAGAACCTGAACCACAAGAAAACAAAAACAATAAGTAAAAAGAAATTAGATACAAGTAACGTATCTAACCCCAAAACTAATAGTGAAAGATAAATAAGTCCCCGACAACGGCGCCAAAAACTTGACCGTGCTTACACACGCGTATAACGCAAGCGCACGTATCGTTCAAGTAGTATAAAAAATATCGATCCCACGAGGACTTAATTCCTACTGTTGTTATTAATTGTTGAATCTATTTATTTACAAATATCTAATTAAATGGAGAAGATAATGATTATTTTATTGGTTGAATGTGGTTTTCCTTAATTAAAATAAATAAATAAAAAATACTAAGGAAAATAACAAAAGACTCAAAGATCTAGGGTTGTGAATCTTTCTAATATCTTTTAAAAGATGAAGTGATTATTTTATGTTTGTGTAATAAATTAGTTTACTAACCTGGAACACGAAATTATGCAAAAGCATTTGTCGATGGTCAGACGCAAATACCCAGTTTAACCCAATTGAACCATATATCTATTCAACCAAATTATCTGGATTCATTAAGTTTAAGTTTCAATTATGGCTACCCCCGCCCGACAGGTATATGTCTATCCTGTAAGGAAATCTATTAAAGGGTTATTAACCGGCGTAAACACACACGTATAACGCAAGCGTACGTATCGTTCAAGTAGTATAAAAAGTATCGATCCCATGAGGACTTAATATCTAAACTATTAATTTTATGAGGTCAAATGATTACCAGTATCTAACAGGTTGTTTAATTGATTTGAAATGACGACGATTCTAAATTTAAAGACAAGTAAATAAAATTGTTCGAAAGTAGATTTTAAGAAAATTCAATATTAAAAACTATCTAGGGTTGTGATTTATTCCAATATTAATTAATGAAGTGATTATCTTATAGTTGGGTAATTTATTGATTTATTAACCTGAAACACTAAATTATGTAAAAGCCTCTTCCGATGGTCAATTACAAATACCTAGTATAATCCAATTGAACCATATGTCTATGTCAACCAAATTACCTAGATTCATTAAGATTAATTTCCAATTATGGCTACCCCCGCCTGACAGGTATATTCCTATTCTGTAAGGAAATCTATTAAAAGAGTTATATATCCTCAAGGAATATCGTGGGTTATTGAGTCTGAGGTCTTAAACTTAAAGTCCCTATTTCTAGTTCATTTTAAGTTTACCTAGTCAGTTTAATTAATGGCCAGTTAATTAAAGAGCATTAAGATTAAGACTCAATAAATAATCTTTATATTACCCAAATTATAATCTAACCCTTATAAACCGATGATATTGAAATACATCACAACCTTAGATACTAATTTAGTTACGACACATAGCTAGGGCTGGTAAAATAAAAGACATAAAATGCTGAAAAGTAATGCGGTAAAGTAAATACTGAAAGTAAATTACAATAAAATAAATGCTAAGGTAAAAGGAATTACTTTTACTACTACTAATTTAGATATCTCCCATAAAATAATATATAAACTTGTGATAATATACCAACCGACCAATCTGGCTGTATCCTGATTAAGTCAAATTAAGTCCAACCAGCCATTAAGGCGGAACCAAAATAAACCAGCCATAAAGGCGGAACCAAAATTAAATTACCAACCGACCAAATCTGGCGGTATCTTGATTGTCAGGTTTAAACCAGATTAAAAATTAAATTACCAACCGACCAATATAGCGGTATCCTTTATTAGTCGGTTTTAAATAGTGAATATATTATTTTTAAGGAGAGATTAATCTAAATAGCAATAGTAAAAGAATTACCTTTCACCCTAGCTGGGGAAGTTACCTCCTCATGTGAATAGTAAAAACTGTAAAAAGTAAAGAAAGTAAATTACTATTATTACAAAACGTAATTAAAATTATTACAAAACTAAAAACTAAAAATTAAAACGAAACTAGAGAGAGAGAGAACAACCATATTTACATCAAAAGAAATTGGAGAGAATGGTACAATGAAATCTGAAATTTCGAGCTCTATTTATAGGCGCGGATAGGGGTCCAGCGTCGCGACGCTGGATGAACAGTTCAGCGTCGCGACGCCAGGCTACAGTGAAACGTGTCACGCACTGATTCACCGAATCAGATTCTTATCCGATGACGTGGCATTGTTCATGACGTCATTGCTTACGTCACGCTGACTTGTGGGAGGGGCGATTGTCGGCAGCGTTAGATCACGACACGGCTGGCACCGGCGCACCTTAGCAAGTCCGTTGTGATGGCGACACGTGGCACGGCGCAAGATAGCATGATCGGTGCATTTAGCAAGCGGCGCACGTTAGCAAAATTTCTGATTGGTCTACGTGTTCACGGCGCACGTTAGCAAGTCCAGCGCATTCTGGGCCGTTGCGGACGCGCAAAGGCTTCAGGTCGCGACGCGTTGATGAAATGACGATTTTGCCCTTTTTATCCAGTTTTTCCTGTTTTGCCAAATCACTTCCAGAATGTCCTGAAACTTTATTTATCTACAAAATAACACAAAAACACATCAAAATATTCAAAAAACCCAAGAAACTATACCAAATATAAGGTTCAATGAGTGAGAAATAATGATAGATTTACCACTCATCACACCCCCAAACCTAACATTTTGCTCGCCTCGAGCAAAACATAGAATAAAATAACATAAACATCTTTAAAATTTAACTAAGCCACTTTCGTAGGAATCACTGTTGCATTTAGCGTATGCAACAAGCCTTTAAACCTCTAGGTGTCCCTAGTGGACGAGTGTAGTCTCGTGAGGGTTTACAGCAATGATACCACAAATATTTTTCAAAAGTAAAAAGGTAGTGTGAAACAATGCACACAAAGCAAAAAGACAAGCGAAAAGAGAATAAAGAAGTTAGTGATTAATCAGGTGAACTTCTACTCCAAATTACTAGTTGTTTTGTTTCTTTCTAAATTACCGAATAAGTAAATTCTCCGATTATTTTTACCATTCTTCATATACACAGCCAAAAAAATATTAATCAATCATTTTTGCCCACAACAGTCATAAGTGCAGTTGATAAAGAGAGTAATATTTTGTCCTAAAGTTCTATCAGATTTCACACCTTTTTATAGCAATGGAATAATTTTCTCATTTTTCTGATTTTTTCTTTGATTTTTTTTATTTATATACAATATCTTCCATCTATGTAACGAGCTTTAGGTCAGGTGTCCCCAAACCAGTTGGCTTTAGGGCACCAGGTGTTAAGACACCCCTACGGACTTAATTACTCAGACTTCAGATATATAATTTTTGCAGCATCTTTGATCCATGTAACGAGCTTTGGGCCAGTGACTCCCAAACCAGTTGGCTTTAGGGCACTAGGTGTTTTAAAACACCCTACAGACTTAATAACTCGGATCTCAGATGTTTTTTTTTTTTTTTTACCCCATTGCTTTTTGAGATGCTTCCTCCAATTAAACTAGAGCACTGAATATTACGACTTTTCAATTTTAGCTCATGTCTGTATGTTACTCTAGGTATGTGATAATATCTGCCAACTGAGCATATGAATATTCATTTTAGTCACAATTTTATGGAGAATTCACAAATTAAATAATTTAAAGGGAAATAAACAAAAATTAACTTGTTTCGAAATAGGTTTGAGATATGTCTCAGGAGTAGAAATTCCTTACTCGGCTATCTCTTACCAATTTCACCTTTTTAGTCAACAAAACAAAAAAAAAATCACAAAATATTTTTGTAATTTTGAAAATTTTTCAATTTTTTTGTATTTTTTGAAAATTTGGAACAAAAAACAACATACAAGTAAAAACAAGATATTAATCAACTAATTTCCTCCCCAAACCTAAATGAGACATTGTCCCCAATGTCTTAAACAGTAGAGGAAGAGTTTAGAAGGATATACCCGGTTCGCTGAAATTTTACAGGAAATTAAAGGTTAAGATCCAATTAATTCGACGCATCTTACCACGATCGTCCTCGGACCAATTTATCTTTGAAATGATAGGGTCAACTTTTGGTTCATAGGTATGAGTTGGTCAATTAGATCTGGAAGCGTCTGGGCAGTAAATATGAGTTCTTTTAAAGGTTTTGATATGAACCCATTTCTCCGAGCATCATCAAGAAACACACAAAGAAAATTCATAAAACCCATCAACGTTGTACAGCCCAATTGGTTTCTGGTGTATGTTCAGGTTCGCCCAAGATAGTACAATAAATATTTCCTCCAATGTGCCCAAGCCACTTGGCAAAGCAATAAAAGCATCAGCACAGTTAATCATTTCTACCAGTCGTTCAGACATACCTGTCACGATTAATTCCTCTCTGTTTGATGGTTCAATAAGATTTGCCTCTGCCAAGGGTTTTGGGATGATTCCCAAAACGTGACTGCCTCCTTCCTGTGCGGCCTTTGAAACGATCCCCATAATACCTGAAAATGGTGAATAAAAATAGCACAAGTATCTTCCAAAGGACGATTAGTAGCAAAATAGTAAAATAAATCTTGATATGGTCAAAAAGGTCTGGATCCTGTCGGAGAAAATAACAAAACAAATCAATATTATCAGGAAAAGACAAAGAGATATAATATGTACAAGAATTTTCAGCTTGATTAACGTCTATGCGTCAGAGACAAGCTTCCCATCCAATTTTCTTATCAATTGGCAAACATGGTCTTTTTGAGTCAGATTCCCAAGACTTAATTGTTGTCTTTCTTTTTGAAATTGTGTATGTAATCTGCGAAAGGCTATGTGAACATATCCACTGGGATGCGTCTCAAGAGTCGAAGATATATCATCTAAAGACTCCTTACTCAAGCCATCCCTAATGAATTTAATTTTGTCTTCGCGATTAACAGACACCATTCCTAAAGAACGACAACGAGTATTGCAATTCCAGCGTGCATATTTGTAACAAACACTCATTTGCTTAGCTCTTCGTTTCTTTGCATAGGTGCTTCTTCCAAAACCAGGCAGATGTGAAATAAAATAGTCAGAAGACTCACCTGCCAATCGGACTCGTGCTTCAATTACCCAACAAATGTCATTGGGAACACCATAGATTGTCAATAACCTCATCCGTTCCAAGCGAGCTTTGTAGACTTTCATCAGAGATTTTTTAGGGAGAGAAGGAAATTGCTTGTGAAGATTTGCGAGAGCTTCTTCCATCTTAAAATGACTTAATCTGCAAAAACTAAACACACAAAATTAAATCACACCAAATCACAATATATACAAAAATTGCATGGGTTGCCTCCCTGCGAGCGCTAAGTTTAAAGTCGTCAGCTAGACGTGACTGCTCGAATGTTAGGCTGGATCTGAAAGTGTGACACTTTCTTTTTGTCGCTCAAATGATTCTCCCCAGTAGTGCTTGACACGCTGACTGTTAACCTTGAATGTGTTGTTGGTATTGGGATCCAGTAACTCAACAGCTCCATATGGTAAAACCTGAGTGATCACAAATGGACCTGACCACCTAGATTTTAACTTTCCAGGGAAAAGTTTCAACCTCGATTTGTACAACAACATCTGCTGCCTTGGTTCCAACTGTCTGTGCACTATTTTTCGGTCATGCCATTTTTTGGTCTTTTCCTTGTACAATTTGGCGTTCTCATAAGCCTGTAGACAAAACTCCTCCAATTCGTTGAGTTGGTGCAGTCTTTTCCCTCATGCAGCTTGTGAATCAAGATTCAACTTTTTCAGTGCCCAGTACGCCTTGTGTGTTCAAGCTCAACTGGTAGATGGCACGCTTTCCCAAACACCAATTGATATGGGGACATACCAATGGGTGTCTTGTAAGCTGTTCGGTAGGCCCATAATGCATCATCTAGTTTTGTTGACCAGTCCCTCCTTGTTGATTCCAACGGTTCTTTCTAGGATTCTCTTGATGTCCCTGTTTGAAACCTCAACCTGTCCATTTGACTGTGGATGGTAAGCAGTGGCAACTTTGTGAGTAACTCCGTATTTGGATAGGAGTGCATCGAAGTATTTGTTGCAGAAATGAGAGCCACCATCGCTGATGATTGCTCGAGGTGTTCCAAACCGAGTGAAAATGTTCTTTTTCAGGAATTTGATCACCACTTTTGAATCATTGGATGGCAATGCAATTGCTTCGACCCATTTGGAGACGTAGTCTACAGCAACCATGATGTACAGATTTCCGAATGATGGAACAAAGGGTCCCATGAAATCAATACCCCATACATCGAATATTTCCACTTCTAGAATGTTTTGCAACGGTCCTTCGTTTCTCCTCGAAATATTCCCCATTCTCTGGCACCTGTCACATTGAAAAGCAAAAAGATAAGCATCTTTAAAAAGTGTGGGCCAGAACAAACCTGATTGAAGAACTTTTGTTGCAGTTTTGTTTCCGCTGAAGTGTCCGCCATATGGTGATGAATGACAGTGCTGCAAAACACTGTTGACCTCATCATGTAGAACACACCGTCTCAATAATTGATCAGCACAGCGTTTAAACAGGTACGGTTCATCCCAGACATGTGCTTGACTTCTTTGAAGAACTTTTTCCGTTGCTGAGTTGTCCATTCCAACGGCCATTTTCTTGACACAATGTAGTTGACATAGTCAGCATACCAAGGGATTTCCTGTTGTTTCATGGCAAACAGCTGTTCATCTGGAAAAGTTTCTTTGATTGACAAATCTTTGCCAGTTGTTTCTCCATTCTCGAGCCTCGATAAGTGATCTGCCACTTGGTTTTCTGTTCCTTTCCTGTCTCGAATCTCTACGTCGAATTCTTGCAGAAGAAGTATCCAACGGATCAATCTGGGTTTGGCATCTTTCTTTGTGATCAGATATTTGATTGCTGAATGATCTGTGTAGACCACCACTTTGGGACCCAACAGATAGAAGCGGAATTTGTCAAAAGTGTACACAACTGCGAGCAACTCCTTTTCAGTGGTTGTGTAGTTGAGTTTAGCTTCATTCAGAGTTCTGTTGGAGTAGTAAATGGTGTGGAAAATCTTTGCTTTACGTTGTCCCAAAACTGCACCTACAGCAAAATCACTAGCATCGCACATTACTTCAAATGGAAGGGTCCAGTCTGGTGCTATTATGATGGGAGCAGAGACCAGCTTCTGTTTTAAGATTTCAATGGCTTCCTGGCATTCTTTGGTGAAGTTGAAAGGCACATCTTTCTCCAGAAGATTGCATATAGGTTTAGCAATCTTGGAAAAGTCTTTGATAAATCTCCTGTAAAAACCTGCATGTCCAAGAAAACTTCGAATACCTTTTACAGATGTTGGTGGAGGTAGTTTTTCAATTGTCTCTATCTTTGCTTTGTCTACCTCAATCCCCTTTTGTGAGATCCGGTGTCCAAGAACAATGCATTCTTGCACCATAAAGTGGCATTTCTCCCAATTGAGTACCAGGTTTGTATCTTCGCACCTTTGTAACACATGTTCCAAATTTTGCAAACAATGGTCAAAAGAATCTCCAAACACAGAAAAGTCATCCATAAAAACCTCCATACTCTGCTCCAGCATGTCTGAGAATATGGCCATCATGCAACGTTGAAAAGTGGCGGGGGCATTACATAATCCAAATGGCATCCTGCGGAAAGCAAAAGTACCATAGGGACATGTAAATGTGGTTTTCTCCTGATCTTCTGGGGCGATGGCAATTTGATTGTACCCTGAATATCCGTCAAGAAAGCAATAGAATTCATGTTCTACCAATCTGTCTAACATCTGGTCAATGAATGGTAGCGGAAAATGGTCCTTTCTCGTGGCTTTGTTCAATTTCCTGTAGTCCATGCATACTCTCCATCCAGTCACTGTTCTTGTTGGAATTAGCTCATTCTTTTCATTGGTAACCACAGTAATTCCTCATTTCTTTGGTACACACTGCATAGGACTCACCCAACTGTTGTCTGAGATGGGGTAAATGATTCCATCATCTAACCATTTGATGATTTCTTTCTTCACGACTTCCTTCATGATTGGATTGAGTCTTCGTTGATGCTCCACTGTGGGTTTGTACTCATCATTCATTAAGATTTTGTGCATGCAAAATGATGGACTAATGCCTCGAATGTCTGCTATAGTCCAGCCAATGGCTTTCTTGTGCTCTCGTAACACTCTCAGTAACTTTTCTTCCTGCTCCAATGTTAGTGAAGAAGAAATAATAACAGGTAATTCAGAAGAGTTTCCAAGAAATGCATACTTGAGATGGCTTGGAAGTAACTTCAGCTCTAAATGTGGTGGTTCTTCAATTGAAGACTTGATTCGATCTTTCTTTGGTAGTTCTAAACTTTCAACCGGTGGTGTTGCTTTGAATCGGAATGGTGTGTCAAGGTAGTTGATACATTCCAGGATTTCAGCATTTAGCTCACTGTCAGTCATGTTGGTGATGCAAGCTTCAAGTGTATCTGTGGGATTTGGCTCAGTATTTTGAACGATACTTTCAATAACATCAACTCTGAAGCATTCTTCTTCCTTTTCATCACTCGGGAATTTCATGGCTTTGAAAACATTAAAGGTCACTTCTTGGTCCTGTACTTTCATGGTCAGTTCTCCTTTTTGCACATCAATCACAGTTTTACCTGTAGCCAAGAATGGTCTCCCAAGAATGATAGGTAATTCTTTGTCTTCTTCCATGTCAAGGATGATGAAATCTGCTGGGAGAATTAGTTTGTCTACTTTCACCAACACATCTTCAACAACACCTCTTGGAAATGCAAGTGTTCGGTCAGCAAGTTGCAATGAAACTGAGGTAGGCATTGCTTCTCCAATCTGCAGTTTCCTGTAAATAGAAAAAGGCATCAAGTTAACACTGGCTCCTAAATCACATAAAGCCTTACCGATGTAATGTTCTCCAATGGTGCATGGAACTGTGAAACTGCCAGGATCTTTCAACTTTGGGGGAAGTTTCCTCTGAATGATGGCGATGTATTCTTCTGTTAATGCTACTGTTTCGTAGTCTCCCAATCTCCGTTTTCGTGAAAGAATATCTTTCATGAATTTGACATAACTGGGCATTTCTTCCAAGGCTTCTGCAAATGGGATGTTGATGTGCAGCTTTTTGAAAACCTCAACGAACCGAGCAAACTGCTTGTCCAGTTTGTTTTTCTGAAGACGCTGAGGAAAAGGTGGAGGTGGAATGATTATTTCTGGTTCTTTTTCCTTTGCTTCTTTTTACTCCATCTGTTTCTCAGCTTCTTTTGGAACTTCTTCTTGGGACATCTGGATTCCAACATCTTTGTTGATTTCAGTACCGCTTTTTAAAGTAATGGCTTGACATTGCTCCTTCCCTCGGTTCCTTGGATTGGGTTCTGTGTTGCTGGGAAGATTTCCTGGTGGTCTGTAACTCTGAGCATTGGCCAGTTGTCCGATTTGATTCTCCAGTGCTTTGATGGAAGCTGATTTGCTCTGAAAGATGGCATCATACTTTTTTAACTGAGCCAGCACTTCTGCTATTCCTGGTTCATTTGCCTGCTCCTGGCCTTTGTTCTGTTGCTGAAATCCAGGTGGTGGATAGTTCCGCTGTTGGCCTGAATTGTTGCTCCATCAAAAATTAGGATGATTCCTCCACCCTGGGTTGTAGGTGTTGGAATATGGATTGTTCCCCTGCCTGTTGAAATTGTTGACAAAATTCACCGTTTTCTCAAGTTGGTTTGATTCCGGTGCTCCTCCATATGGTGAACTTGTGGATCCAGTGGTAAGAGTCTCCATGAATTTGCATATTTGATCTAACTTGGTGTTGACTGCTGTATTGGCTCCACTTTCATAAATTCCTGCAATTCTTTGGATCATGCTCCTTTCTGTTGGCTACAAGGAATTGTTGTTGGCCATTTATTCGATTAGTTCCCAGGCTTGATCTTCTCCTTTTGCCATTAAAGCTCCTCCAGCAGCAGCATCGATTGTGGTTCTCATTATTCCAGAAAGTCCATTATAGAATGTTTGGACTTGAAGCCATTTTGGAATCATGGTGTGGACATTTGATGAGCGGAAAATATATCAATATTTACCGCCCCTTTTACTTAATATTTTGTTAGTTTCTCGGGTTTGATGAACGTTTTGATATGTTTTATTTTATTTTGCAGATAAAATAATATCGGGACTCAATGAAATCATTTAGGACGAAATGTGGTCAAATAAGGGTAATTATTGGACTTGATATTAATTTTGGAGATTGGAAATTTGAAAAGGCGTTTTTGACGAAGTGCAGTTTTGGAAATTCCAGTTTTGCGCATCTGTCGTATTTTGGGCATAACGTTTTACTCAGATATCGGATTGAGCTGATTCAAGTTCCAGATTAAAGAAGACTCAAAGATCTACAACTTTGAAAGAGAAAATATTTTCAAATCTGATTATTTCAAGACCGAAATTGATGAACCATCCAGAAGTGTGTGGAGTGTAATTATTAAAAGTCATTATCAATCATTTTCAAAGTAAAATATTAATTAATAAATAATTAATAAAAATTATCAAATCACCACCAAACAAGATAAGCAATTAGTGGAGCAATTATGGATTTGGTGGAGTAATTAGTGGAGAAATTAATAATGGATTTGGTGGAGAAATTGATTGATGATTTGATGGTGGCAAAATTTTGCCTATAAATACCAAGCCATTTCATTTGTAATATTCATACTTTCTTCTTTGAAATCCTTAATGAAAAAATAAAAAGATTGTATCTAGTTTGTTTATTTTTAGTTTTCAGTAATTAATTTTCACTCTCGCACTTTCTTTTCTTTACTTTTCAGTTTTACTTTCCGTAATTTACTTTACGCATAACACTTTCCTTTCTTTACTTTTTCAGTTTTTATTTTTCAACCATGAGGAGGTAACTTCCCTCTGCCGAGGTGAAAGGTAATTCTTTTACTGTTACTATCTTAGATTAATCTCCCTTAGACACAACATATTCACTATTCTAAAATTTGACTTAAAAAGGAATACCGCTATATATGGTCGGTGGGCTATTTAATTTAAACTGTTAAACCTGACTAAGCAAGGATACCGCCAGATTGGTCGGTTGGTAATTTAATTTTGGTTCGCCTTTATGGCTGGTTATTTCTTTATCGCCTACATGGCAGGTTCATGGACAAATTTTACCGCCTTTATGGCTGGTCGGACTTAACTTGACTTAATCAGGGTACCGCCTATATGGTCGGTTGGTTTTAATCTCACAAGTGATATGTTTTATACTAAGGGAGATATCTAAGTTAGTAATTAGTAAAAGTAATTCTTTTTATCTTGGCAGGGGTTTATTTTCATTTACTTTCCCGCTTTTACTTTCTCGCAGTTACTATTTGCATTTTTATTTATTGTCTTAAAATGAACTAGACATATGGATTTTAAGTTTAAGACCTTAGACTCAATAACCCACGATCTTCCTTGAGGATAGATAACCCTTTTAATAGATTTCCTTACAGGATAGGAATATACCTGTCGGGCGGGGGTAGCCATAATTGGAACTTAATCTTAATGAATCTAGGTAATTTGGTTGACATAGACATATGGTTCAATTGGATTATACTAGGTATTTGAAATTGACCATCGGAATAGGCTTTTACATAAATTAGTGTTCCAGGTTAATAAATCAATATATTACCCAACTTTAAGATAACCACTTCATCTTCTAAATAATATTGGAATTAATCACAACCCTGGATAGTTTTTATAAATTTGGATTTTTCTCAACCTACTTTTAAGCAATTTTATTTACTTGTTTTAAATTTAGAATCATCGTCATTTCAAATCAATCAATCAAACAACCTGTTAGATACTGGTAATCAGTTGGCCCCATAAATTAATAACAAAAAGGTTTTAAGTCCTCGTGGGATCGATACTTTTTATACTACTTGAACGATACGTGCGCTTGCGTTATACGTGTGTGATTACGCCGGTCAAGTTTTTGGCGCCGTTGCCGGGGACTTATTTATCTTTCATTATTAGTTTACGGGTTAGTTTCGTTACTTGTATCTTATTTTTCTTTTTACTTATTATTTTTGTTTTCTTGTGTTTCAGGTTCTCAGACATTTAATGAGACGAACCAGAAGCTTTGAACTCCATCCGCTTGACCCTGAGATTGAAAGAACCATCAGACAGTTGAGAAGGGAAAGGCGAGAAGGCCAAGAAGCAATTGTTAACATTTAACCTGAACCTTTGGAGGTTGCACCACCAATTCCCATTCGAGACAGAACCATTCCGGTGGTTGATGGACTCATTTCCTGTATTGTACTTCCTCCCTTACCAGCAAATGCAGGTGACATCAAAACTTGCATTCAGATGATTCAGCAGTCAGTTCAGTTCGGGGGGAATGCAACTGAAGATCCTAATGCCCACATCAGTAACTTCCTGGAAGTTTGCGGTACTTTCAACTACAACAGAGCATCAGAAGAAGCAATGAGACTGCGAGTTTTTCCATATTCCCTGAAGGACAGAGCTAAAGCTTGGCTACATTCACTACCAGCAGGTTCTATCATAACATGGAACACTCTAGCCACCAAATTCCTTGCAAAATACTTTCCACCAGCCAGAACCGGAAAATTGAGGAATGACATCACATCCTTTGTACAACAAGATTCAGAATCCCTCTGCGAAGCTTGGGAAAGGTACAAAGATTTGCTCCGGAAATGTCCTCACCATGAGATTCCAAAATGGCTACAAGTTCAAACATTCTATAATGGACTTTCTGGAATAATGAGAACCACAATCGATGCTGCTGCTGGAGGAGCCTTGATGGCAAAAGGAGAAGATCAAGCCTGTGACCTAATCGAAGAAATGGCCAACAACAATTCCTTGTGGCCAACAGAAAGGAGCATGATCCAAAGAATTGCAGGAATTTATGAAGTTGGAGCAAACACATCAGTGAATACCAGGCTGGATCAGATATGCAAATGTCTAGAAACACTTAGCACGCAAGTTGTGAACATCACTGGATCCACAAGTTCACCATATGGAGGAGCACCAGAACCAAACCAACATGAAGAGACGGTGAATTATGTCAACAATTTCAACAGACAAGGGAACAATTCATATTCCAACACCTACAACCCAGGGTGGAGGAATCATCCTAATTTATCATGGAGCAACAATTCAGGCCACAGCAGAACTATCCACCTGAATTCCAGCAACAGAACAAAGGCCAGGAGCAGGCAAATGAATCAGGAATAACAGAAGTGTTGACCTACTTGAAAAAGATGGAAGCAAAACACGACTCTCAAGCAGCAAGATATGACACTATATTTCAAAGTCATTCAGCTTCTATTAAAGCACTGGAGAATCAAATGGGACAACTGGCCAATGCTCAGAGTTACAGACCGCCAGGTACCCTTCCTAGCAACACAGAGCCAAATCCAAGAAACATGGGGAAGGAGCAATGTCATGCCATCATGTTAAAAACGGTACTGAAATCAACAAAGATGTTGGAGTCAAAAACTGCTGAGGAAGTTCCAAAAGAAACAAAGCAACAGATGGAGGAAAAAGAAGCAAAGGAAAAAGAACAGATCACTCCACCTCCACCTTTTCCTCAACGTCTTCAGAAGAACAAATTGGACAAGAAGTTTTCTCGGTTCCTGGAGATCTTCAAAAAGCTGCATATCAACATTCCATTTGCAGAAGCGTTGGAACAAATGCCCACCTATGCCAAATTCATGAAAGATATTCTTTCACGAAAACGGAGATTGGGAGATTACGAGACAGTAGCATTAACAGAAGAATGCAGTGCCATCATTCAGAGGAAACTTCCCCCAAAGTTGAAAGATCCTGGCAGTTTCACTGTTCCTTGCGTCATAGGAGAACATAACTTTGGTAAGGCTTTGTGTGATTTAGGTGCGAGTGTTAACTTGATGCCTTTTTCTATTTTCAGGAAATTACAGATTGGAGAAACAATGCCAACATCAGTCTCACTACAACTTGCTGATAGAACGCTCGTATTTCCAAGAGGCGTAGTTGAGGATGTGCTGGTCAAGGTTGACAAATTCATTTTCCCAGCAGATTTTATTGTCCTTGATATGGAGGAAGACGCAGACGTGCCAATCATCCTTGGGAGACCATTCTTGGCTACAGGTCGAACCATTATTGATGTACAAAAAGGAGAATTAACCATGAGGGTACAGGACCAAGAAGTAACATTCAATGTTTTCAAAGCCATGAATTTCCCAGATGATGAAAAGAAGGAGGAATGTTTCAGACTCGATGTGATACACAGTACCATTCAGAACTCTGATGAAAAACAAAGTTCTACTGACAAACTTAAAACATGTCAATTGCCTGTGGAGCCTAAAGATAAAGCGTCTTTTGCACTGAAAGAGCCAATTCTTGCACTACAAGCAACAGAAGAGAAAAAGTTCCACCAGCTCAACGAATTGGAGGAATTTCACAATCAGCCTTTTGAAGATGCCAAATTGTACAAAGAAAAGGCAAAGAAGACATGATGAGAAGTTAGTGCGCATACAACTGGAACCGGGCAGAAGGTACTGTTAAACAAATCAAGGGTGAAATTCTTCCCATGGAAGCCAAAATCACGGTGGTCAGGTCCATTTGTGATCACCAAAGTTTTACCAAATAGAGCCGTTGAGATACATGATCCTGACGCTAACAAAACTTTCAAGGTTAAAAACAAGCGTGTCAAGCACTACTGGGGAGAATCATTTGAGCGACAAAAAGAAAGTGTTACACTTTCAGATCCAGCTTAACGTTCGAGAAGCCAAGTCTGGCTGACGACTTTAAACTTAGCGCTCGCAGGGAGGCAACCCATGCAATTTTGTATATATTGTGATTTGGTGTGTTTTTTATTTTGTGTGTTTTAATTTTTGCAGGATTAGTCATTTCAAGATGGAAGAAGCTCTCGCAAATCTTCACAAGCAATTTCCTTCTCTCCCTCAAAAATCTCTGATGAAAGTTTACAAAGCTCGCTTGGAACGGATGAGGTTACTGACAATTCACGGTGTTCCTAATGATATTCGTTGGGTAATTGAAGCACGAGTCCGATTGGCAGGTGAGTCTTCTGACTCTTTTATTTCACATCTGCCTGGTTTTGGAAGAAGCACCTATGCAAAGAAACGAAGAGCTAAGCAAATGGGTGTTTGTTTTAAATGTGCACGATTTAATTGCAACACTCGTTGTCGTTCTTTAGGAATGGTGTCTGATAATCGCGAAGACAAAATTAAATTCATTAGGGATGGCTTGAGTAAGGAGTCTTTAGATGAAATATCTTCAACTCTTGAGACGCATCCCAGTGGATATGTTCACATTGCCATTCGCAAATTACATACACAATTCCAAAAAGAAAGACAACAATTAAGTCTCGGGAATCTGACTCAAAAAGACCCTGTTTGCCAATTTATAAGAAAATTGGATGGGAAGCTTGTCCCTGACGCATAGACGTCAATCAAGCCGTTACTTTTCTTGTAAATATTATATCTCTTTGTCTTTTCTTAATAATTGTGATTTGTTTTGTTGTTTTCTTTTATTTTCTCCGACAGGATCCAGACCTTTTTGACTATCACGATATTATTTCGCTACTAATCGTCCTCTGGAAGATACTTGTGCTATTTTTACTCACCCTTTTCAGGTACTATAAATTCAGCCCGTCATTGCACTTTTGAAGGCATCCAGAGTTGAGAAAGAAATACATAAAAATGGAAGCCACTTCAAGAAGACGAGTTGAAAATATCTGTGTGTTTTGCGGTAGTAGTGTTGGTACTAAGCCACAATACATAGAAGCAGCACAGGAATTGGGTCGAGTCTTAGCTGCAAGGAATATGCACTTAATATATGGCGGAGGCAATCTTGGACTAATGGGGATCGTTTCAAAGGCTGTACAGGAAGGAGGCAGTCATGTTTTGGGAATCATCCCAAAACCCTTGGCAGAGGCAAATCTTATTGGATCATCAAACGGAGAGGAACTGATCGTGCCAGGTATGTCTGAACGACTGGTAGAAATGATTAACCGTGCTGATGCTTTTATCGCTTTGCCAGGTGGCTTGGGTACATTGGAGGAAATTTTTATAGTTCTATCTTGGGCGAACCTGAACATACACCAGAAACCGCTTGGACTGCTCAACGTTGATGGATTTTATGATTTTCTTTGTGTGTTTCTTGATGATGCTCGGAGAAATGGGTTCGTGTCAAAACCTATGAAAGAACTCCTCTTCACTGCCAGAACTGCTCCGGATCTAATAGACCAACTCATAGCCTATGAACCACAAGTTGACCCTATCCTTTCAAAGATAAATTGGTCCGAGGACGATCGTGGTAAGAGGCGTCGGATTAATCTGGATCTTAACCTTTAATTTCCTGTAGATTTTCAGCTAACCAGGTACGACCTTCTTAACTCTCCTTTACTGTTTAAGACATTGGGGACAATGTCTCATTTAGGTTTGGGGGGGAGGAAATTAGTTGATTAGTACCTGTTTTTTTAGTTTGTATGTTGTTTTTATTTTAGTCCAAATTTTTTCGAAAAATACAAAAAAATTGAAAAATTTTCAAAAATTACAAAAATATTTTGCGTTTTTGTGTTTTTAATTTGACTAAAAAGGTGAAATTGGTAAGAGATAGCTGAGTAAGGAGTTTCCACTCCTGAGACGTATCTCAAACCTATTTCGAAACAAGTTAATTTTTGTTTATTTCCTTTTGAATTATTTAATTTGTGAATTCTCCTTAAAACGGACTAAAATGGATCTTCATATGCTCAGTTGACAGGTATTATCAACATGCATAGTAACATACAGACATGAGCTAAAATTGAAAAGTTTGTAATATTCAGTGCTCTAGTTTAATTGGAGGAAGCATCTCACAAAAGTGATGGAGTAAAAAAAAAAAAAAAAAAAAAAAAAAAAACGTCTGAGATCCGAGTTATTAAGTCTGTAAGGTGTGTTTTAACACCTAGTGCCCTAAAACCAACTGGTTTGGGAGTCACTGGCCCAAATCGTTACATGGATCAAAGATGCTGCAAAAATATATATATCTGAAGTCTGAGTAATTAAGTCCGTAGGGGTGTCTTAACACCTGGTGCCCTAAAGCCAACTGGTTTGGGAGCCACCGACCCAAAGCTCGTTACATAGATGGAAGATATTGTATATAAATAAAAAATAGAGAAAAAATCAAAGAAAAAAAATCAGAAAAATGAAAAAAATTATTCCATTGCTAAAAAGGTGTGAAATCTGATAGAACTTTAGGACAAAAATATTACTCTCTTATCAACTGCACTTATGACTGTTGTGGGCAAAAATGAGTTGATTAATATTTTGTTGGCTGTGTATATGGAGAATGGTAAAAATAATCGGAGAATTTACTTATTCGGTAATTTAAAATAACAAAACAACTAGTAACTTGGAGTAGAAGTTTCACCTGATTAGTCACTAACTTCTTTATTCTCTTTTCTCTTGTCTTTTTGCTTTGTGTGCATTAGTTTTACTATCTTTTTACTTTTGTAAAATTTGTGGGTATCATTGCTGTAAACCCTCACGAGACTACAACTCGTCCACTAGGGACACCTAGGGGTTTAAAGGCTTGTTGCATACGCTAAATGCAACCGTGATCCCTACGAAAGTGGCTTAGTTTAATTTTATTTTATTTTGTTGTTTTGCTCGAGGACTAGCAAAATGTTAGGTTTTGGGGGTGTGATGAGCGGAAAATATATCAATATTTACCGCCCCTTTTACTTAATATTTTGTTTAGTTTCTCGGGTTTGATGAACGTTTTGATATGTTTTATTTTATTTTGCAGATAAAATAATATCGGGACTCAATGAAATCATTTAGGACGAAATGTGGATCAAATAAGGGCAATTATTGGACTTGATATATTAATTTTGGAGATTGGAAATTGAAAGGGCGTTTTTGACGAAGTGCAGTTTTGGAAATTCCAGTTTTGCGCATCTGTCGTATTTTGGGCATAACGTTTTACTCAGATATCGGATTGAGCTGATTCAAGTTCCAGATTAAAGAAGACTCAAAGATCTACAACTTTGAAAGAGAAAATATTTTCAAATTCTGATGATTTCATGACCGAAATTGATGAACCATCCAGAAGTGTGTGGAGTGTAATTATTAAAAGTCATTATCAATCATTTTCAAAGCAAAATATTAATTAATAAATAATTAATAAAAATTATCAAATCACCACCAAACAAGATAAGCAATTAGTGGAGCAATTATGGATTTGGTGGAGTAATTAGTGGAGAAATTAATAATGGATTTGGTGGAGAAATTGATTGATGATTTGATGGTGGCAAAATTTTGCCTATAAATACCAAGCCATTTCATTTGTAAAATTCATACTTTCTTCTTTGAAATCCTTAATGAAAAAATAAAAAGATTGTATCTAGTTTGTTTATTTTTAGTTTTCAGTAATTAATTTTCACTTTCGCACTTTCTTTTCTTTACTTTTCAGTTTTACTTTCCGTAATTTACTTTACGCATAACACTTTCCTTTCTTTACTTTTTCAGTTTTTATTTTTCAACCATGAGGAGGTAACTTCCCTCTGCCAGGTGAAAGGTAATTCTTTTACTGTTACTATCTTAGATTAATCTCCCTTAGACACAACATATTCACTATTCTAAAATTTGACTTAAAAAGGAATACCGCTATATTGGTCGGTGGGCTATTTAATTTAAACTGTTAAACCTGACTAAGCAAGGATACCGCCAGATTGGTCGGTTGGTAATTTAATTTTGGTTCCGCCTTTATGGCTGGTTATTTCTTTATCGCCTACATGGCAGGTTCATGGACAAATTTTACCGCCTTTATGGCTGGTCGGACTTAACTTGACTTAATCAGGGTACCGCCTATATGGTCGGTTGGTTTTAATCTCACAAGTGATTATGTTATACTAAGGGAGATATCTAAGTTAGTAATTAGTAAAAGTAATTCCTTTTATCTTGGCAGTTTATTTTCATTTACTTTCCCGCTTTTACTTTCTCGCAGTTACTTTTTAGCATTTTTATTTTATGTCTTTTAAGTTTTCATTAGCCATAGCTATGTATTGTAACTAAGTTAGTATCTAGGGTTGTGATGAATTTCAATATAACCGGTTTATAAGGGGTTAGATTATAGGTTGGGTAATTTAAAGATTTATTTATTGAGTCTTAATCTTAATGCTTTTTATTAACTGGCCATTAATAAAATTGATTAGGTAAACTTAAAATGAACTAGACATAGGGATTTTAAGTTTAAGACCTTAGACTCAATAACCCACGATCTTCCTTGAGGATAGATAACCCTTTTAATAGATTTCCTTACAGGATAGGAATATACCTGTCGGGCGGGGGTAGCCATAATTGGAACTTAATCTTAATGAATCTAGGTAATTTGGTTGACATAGACATATGGTTCAATTGGATTATACTAGGTATTTGAAATTGACCATCGGAAGAGGCTTTTACATAAATTAGTGTTCCAGGTTAATAAATCAATATATTACCCAACTTTAAGATAACCACTTCATCTTCTAAATAATATTGGAATTAATCACAACCCTGGATATTTTTATAAATTTGGATTTTTCTCAACCTACTTTTAAGCAATTTTATTTACTTGTTTTAAATTTAGAATCATCGTCATTTCAAATCAATCAATCAAACAACCTGTTAGATACTGGTAATCAGTTGGCCCCATAAATTAATAACAAAAAGGTTTTAAGTCCTCGTGGGATCGATACTTTTTATACTACTTGAACGATACGTGCGCTTGCGTTATACGTGTGTGATTACGCCGGTCAATCAAACATTTCCGGAGTAAATCTTTTATACCTTTCCCAAGCTTCGTATAGAGTTTTCTGAAGTATTGTTGCAAAAAGGATGTGATTTTTGTCATCCTCAGTTTTTGGTTCTGGCTGGTGGAAATTACTTGCAAAGAAATTGGTGGCTAAAGTGTTCCATGTGTGATATGAAACCTGCTGGTAATGAATGTAGCCAAGCTTTAGCTCTGTCCTTCAAGGAGTATGGGAAGACACGCACAGTTCATTGCTTCTTCAGCTTCTCGGTTGTAATTGAAAGTGCCGCAAACTTCCAGGAAGTTGCTGATGTGGGCATTAGGATCTTCAGTTGCATTTCCTCCAAACTGAACTGACTGCTGAATCATTTGAATGCATGTGTTGATGTCTCCTGCATTTGCTGGTAAGGGAGGAAGTACAATACATGAAATGAATCTGTCAACCACCGGAATGGTTCTGCCTCGAATGGGAATTGGTGGTGCAACCTCTAAAGGTTCAGGTTCCATGTTGAATAAAGCTTCTTGGGCTTCTCGCCTTTCCCTTCTCAACTGTCTGATAGTTCTTTCAATTTCCGGGTCAAGCAGTCGGAGTTCAAAGCTTCTAGTTCGTCTCATGAAAATTCTGAGAACCTGAAACACAAGAAATTAATAACAATAAGTAAAAAGAAATTAGATACAAGTAAAAGTATCTAACCCCTAAACTAATAATAAAAGATAAATAAGTCCCGGCAACGGCGCCAAAAACTTGACCGGCGTAAATACACACGTATAACGCAAGCGTACGTATCGTTCAAGTAGTATAAAAAGTATCGATCCCACGAGGACTTAATATCTAAACTATTAATTTTATGAGGTCAAATGATTACCTGTATCTAACAGGTTGTTTAATTGATTTGAAATGACGACGATTCTAAATTTAAAGACAAGTAAATAAAATTGTTCGAAAGTAGATTTTAAGAAAATTCAATATTAAAAACTATCTAGGGTTGTGATTTATTACAATATTAATTAATGAAGTGTTTATCTTATAGTTGGGTAATTTATTGATTTATTAACCTGAAACACTAAATTATGTAAAAGCCTCTTCCGATGGTCAATTACAAATACCTAGTATAATCCAATTGAACCATATGTCTATGTCAACCAAATTACCTAGATTCATTAAGATTAATTTCCAATTATGGCTACCCCTGCCGACAGGTATATTCCTATCCTGTAAGGAAATCTATTAAAAGGGTTATCAATCCTCAAGGAAGATCGTGGGTTATTGAGTCTGATGTCTTAAACTTAAAGTCCCTATGTCTAGTTCGTTTTAAGTTTACCTAGTCAATTTAATTAATGGCCAGTTAATTAAAGAGCATTAAGATTAAGACTCAATAAATAAATCTTTATATTACCCAAATTATAATCTAACCTTATAAACCGATGATATTGAAATACATCAAAACCTAGATACTAATTTAGTTACGACACATAGCTAGGGCTGGTAAAATAAAAGACATAAAATGCTGAAAAGTAATTGCGGTAAAGTAAATACTGAAGGTAAATTACAATAAAATAAATGCTAAGGTAAAAGGAATTACTTTTACTACTACTAATTTAGATATCTCCCATAAAATAATATATAAACTTGTGATAATATTACCAACCGACCAATCTGGCGGTATCCTGATTAAGTCAAATTAAGTCCAACCAGCCATTAAGGCGGAACCAAAATAAACCAGCCATAAAGGCGGAACCAAAATTAAATTACCAACCGACCAATCTGGCTGTATCCTTGATTAGTCATGTTTAAACCAGATTAAAATTAAATTACCAACCGACCAATATAGCGGTATCCTTTATTAGTCAGGTTTTAAATAGTGAATATATTATTTTTAAGGGAGATTAATCTAAATAGCAATAGTAAAAGAATTACCTTTCACCCTAGCTGGGGAAGTTACCTCCTCATGTGAATAGTAAAAACTGTAAAAAGTAAAGAAAGTAAATTAAAATTATTACAAAACGCAATTAAAATTATTACAAAACTAAAAACTAAAAATTAAAACGAAACTTAGAGAGAGAATAACTCTCTATTTACATCAAAGAAAAAGAAATGGGAGAGAATGGTACAATGAAATCTAAAATTTTGAGCTCTATTTATAGGCGCGGATAGGGGTCCAGCGTCGCGACGCTGGAACAGTTCAGCGTCGCGACGCCAGCTACAGTGACACGTGTCACGCGCTGATTCACCGACTCAGATCTTATCCGATGACGTGGCACTATTCATGACGTCATTGCTTATGTCACGCTGACTTGTGGAGGGCGATTTTCGGCAGCGTTAGATCACGACACGTGGCACAGGCACACCTTAGCAAGTCCGTTGTGATGGCGACACGTGGCACGGCGCAAGATAGCATGATCGGCGCATTTAGCAAGCGGCGCACGTTAGCAAATTTTCTGATTGGTCCACGTGTTCACGGCGCACATTAGCAAGTCCGGTGCATTCTGGACGTCGCGACGTGCAAGGCTTCAGCGTCGCGACGTTGAAATGACGATTTTGCCCTTTTTATCCAGTTTTTCCTGTTTTGCTCCAAATCACTTCCAGAATGTCCTTAAACTTTATTTATCTACAAAATAACACAAAACACATCAAAATATTCACAAAACCCAAGAAAATATACAAAATATAAGGTTCAATGAGTGGGAAATAGTGATAGATTTACCACTCATCAGTTATATATCCTCAAGGAAGATCGTGGGCTATTAAGTCTAAGGCTGAAACTAAAATCCCTATGTCTAGTTCATTTTAGATTTACCACATCAATCTTATTGGTGATCAGACAACAAGAAGCATTAAGCTTAAGACTTAATAAGTAAACCTTTAAATTACCCAAACTATAAAATAACCCCTTATAAACCGGTGATATTAGAATTCATCACAACCCCAGATAACTAACACATAACTAGGGCTAGTAAAGACTTAAAAGTAAAAGACATAAAGTAAAAATGTTGAAAAGTAAATTGCTGAAAAGTAAATGACGGAAAGTAAATGCTGAAATTAAATACTGAAAGTTAAATGCTGAAAGTAAATGCTGAAAAGTAAATTGCTGAAAAGTAAATTGCTGAAAAGTAAATGCTGAAAAGTAAATTGCTGAAAATTAATAAAGTAAAAGTACAATAAAAGAAAATGCTGAGGTAAAATGATCCACTTTTATTACTTCTATTTTAGATATCTCCCTTAATGTAATATATTAACTTTGCATGATAATTACCAACCAGCCATATAGGCGGTATCCAGATTAAGTCAAATTAATAATTAATTACCAACCGACCAATCAGGCGGTATGCAGTTTATTCAGGTTAAAACCAATTTAAATAATTACCAACCGACCAATATGGCGGTATCCCCGTTAAGTCAGGTTTTAACTAGTTTATATATTATAATTAAGAGAGATTAATCTAAATATTAGTAATAAAAGTTTTACCTTTTACCCCAGCAAAGGGGAGTTACCTCCTCATTACTGAAAAGTAAAAACTGAAAATTAAAGAAAGAAAAATATTGTGCGTAAAAGTAAATTGCAGAAAGTAAAAACTGAAAAGTAAAGAAAAGAAAGTGAGAAAGCGGAAATTATTTACTGAAAGCTGTAAATAAACAAACAAGATACAATCTTCTTAGTATTCTTAAGGAATTCCTTAGAAGAAAGCATGAATTTTACAAATGAAATGGCTTGGTATTTATAGGCAAAATTTTGCCTCCATCAAATCATTCACCAAATCAATTATTAATTGCTCCACTAATTGCTCCACTAATTGCTCCACCAAATCCATTATTAATTGCTCCACTAATCTCTTATCATGTTTGGTGATGATTTGATAATTTTTATTATTTATTTATTAATTTATTTTTTGCTTTGAAAATGATTGAAAGTGACTTTAATAATTACACACTACACACTTCTGGATGGTTCATCAATTTCAGGCAAGAAATCTTCAGAATTCGAAATTATTTTATCTTTCAAAGCTGTCGATCTTTGAGTCTTCTTTAATCTGGAAATTGAATCAGCTCAATCCAATATCGGAGTAAAAAGTTATGCCCAAAATACGACAGATGCATAAAACTGGAATTTCCAAAACTGCACTTCGTTAAAACGCTCTTTCAAGTTTCCAATCTCCAAAATTAATATGTCAAGTCCAATTTTTGCCCTTATTTGACCCATATTTCGTCCTAAATGATTTCATTAAGTCCCAATATTATTTTATCTGCAAAATAAACTAAAACATATCAAAACGTTCATCAAACCCGAGAAACTAAACAAAATATTAAGTAAAAGGGGCGGTAAATATTGATATATTTTCCGCTCATCACTTTACCAAAATAACATGTAGACTCAACGGCTACCAGATTAGAAAATGCCTAAACTCATAACTCCTCCATTTAATTGACCATTTCAGGGCGTCCAACGGACAAAGGAAATGAATGAGCCTACCTCAAAAAACATATAAAAGGAATATATAATTCATTGTTCACAGGCAGGTCTGAGCTCTCATACTTGAACTCTCTAAGCTTTTTACTCTTTAAACACTGGCCACCGCCCTCATGGCAGTCAACATAAATCAAGGTAACATCTAGCATTGCTCTTCCATTATTTACAGCTCGTCTTCACTACTGACTTGAGCGTCGAAGTGCCTACGGCACCCACCACACCGATGGGCAGTACTCCCCGCTCATTCTTCCTTTGTTTTGCAGGATCTCTAGTGCCATATACTACAAATTCACGATTGGGACCTCGGGCTTGTTAGGGATATGCCCTATACCCAACTTGTGGATGGGCTATATGTACATGTATTTGTAATATTTTCATTAATTAATCAAATGAAAATCTTTATTATACGTGTCTTACATAGATTATATAAATCATCAAACACTGTAATAAAGCTCTTGGAGTAATAAGATGATGGCTTCCACGCCTTATGAAAATCATTACTCTTAAACGTTCTTAGTCATAGTTTTGTGAATAATCTAGGAGTTCACAAAGCGGAGAGACTAGCATGATGATATGATCCGCCCTTAAGTGGGGTAGCCGATCTCATAGGCTACTAGCGGAGATCCGTCCGCTTGGTGTATCACATGGATGCATGAGTTGCTGGTGTCCATCGAACTGACCGCCGAAAGTTTTCACATGGAGTGTTTATCCCATGTGTCTGTGAGAACTTTCATGTATCGATTTTATGACTAGTCCTTAAACTTGAGGTCTTTACAATCTTATGTGTGGATCAAATAACTTTGACATTCTTCTTCCCCGGTTCAAAAGATCCAGACATAAGGGTATGATTGGGTCATTTGTTGAAACACATGAAGTTTGTAAAGATACAACAGAGAATCGTCACTCTCTCGGATAATATTTTCTTATAAGAGTAGTATTCCAGTTTGCGGGTTGATATGTGTGATCAATGCTTGAGACTGTGTCCGCAGCAGAAGAATCATGTGAGATTCTTAGGTTAGCACGATTAATGACACTATCAACATCATACATTTGACTATATGGGTAGACATTTTTCATACACTAGGTCAAACGGTGGGGATACAGTGAGGCGAGGGACCGTATCATATGTAAATCGCATACAGAATGGGTATATATATCTTTCCTTCTCATTTGGGGGCATTGGCATGTTGTTAGATGTCAACCTCGGTCATTGAAATCGAACGACCATCTGATCGGAGGATAATTTATGTTCGATTAAATTATCACGATTCATTTCATGTCCAACTTGAGGGGAACCCAAAAGGTCACACACAACAAAGTCGAAATCAATGGTTAACAGTGCACAGTACAAATTTAACAACATATATGATTGCTGTAGGAATTGTTCATAAATGGTTCAATGTGTTTAATTATTGAACAGATCATTTATGAGGTTCCATAGTGGCTCAGTGATTGGTGAATGACGATATGAGGCACTTTGGGAATTGGAATAAATAAATAAATAATAAAAAAACATGAATAGTAACATGAATAGTAATGTGAATTGTAAATTTTTTTTTTTATTTGTTATTTGTTTTGAATTCCAATTCGGCCCAAACTTTATTAGGGTTTTATAATCTCATTAAACCACTAAATTAAGATCCAATAGCTAAGATTAAATTAGCATTTATCCCACATCAGATTCATTTAATTTTGTTGTCTTTGGAGCACCTATATAAACCCAATGAATTTCTTACAAATTTTTGCACCAAACCTTTCATATCTTGGGTTATATAAGTGAGCAACTCTAAAGTTTAAGAGTAAGCCACGGATTTTGAGGATCCTTAAGTCTAATTGACTAGAGGAACCTCGAGTTAAAAATTTTGAGATATTTGTCTAGGCTAGCACCAAGGGAAAAATACATGTGCACTCAAGGCGTAGTCTTGCCCTTGAGTTTTGGCTTTGGTGTTGTGCATCTTTGGAGGCCACACACTTGAGTGTCGCTTTGGAAGGTGGAAGAGCTTGCTGAGTTCGAGAAAAGCTTGTAGATTGGAGGGAGGACGGAGGAGTCTTCGGTTCAAGTAAGTCTTTTTCTTTTTTTATTTTAATTAGAGTGTTTATGATAGTATTTAGCATGGTTAGGTTTATGTTCTTTGCATGTTTTTAGAGTTTATGCTTAGAATATAGTAACATGCTTAGGCTTGTACAATAATCAAAATAAATGGGTCTTTGGCAAAGGGATAGCGGCATCATAATTTCGTAATTTTTGATTTTCCGTTGCGCACTCGCGGCCGCTTCCCAAAAGTGGTATCAGCGCGCCAGATTTGTTTTGATTAGTTCTCTCTCATTTGAACTCGAAATTGGGTGTGTAAAAGCTCGTTGGAAAGCTAACACCCTGAACTTAATTTTAGGTACAAGTTTTTCATGAGTTGATTAAGATTTGAATTGTGAAATTGCATTTAAAATTCACGCATCTGTAAAAAAATGTGAGTAGTAAATTTATTTAAATAAAATAAAATGAATATCATAATTAAATATTAATCAAAGTTATTTAACGCCTAAAATAATTCCAACATATTAAAACTCATATGCTTGATGATTCTATGTATGATTAGAATTGGCATGATTATTTTAGGGTGCAAACATCTAGAGACTTTCTAAGGAAATAGAGAGTGTATTGCTTATCCCTTAACTAAGTAATTATTCTGTAATGAACTTAGAGATTTATTACCTTTAAGGCTAATAAATATAAATCACTTGTTTATAATAAAATACATTATAAAAGAGACAAGTGGGGTGGGACCAATGCGTTAATAAAACTTTTCAAACAAAAGTTAATTTAACCAAAGGTATTACTAGAGTTAGATAATGATTTGGTGTCTTCCTTCACTCACTACCTTTTTATAGCCCAAAGGAAAAGCTGTGAAGACATCTAGATAATCATTTACTCAAAGCTTACCTTAAAGCATATTTAAAGTTGGACTAATTTGGAGGATCTATTGTTTATTCCCGTCACCAAGGCAATAAGAGCCTAAGAGGTAAGGGTATTTAAGAGAGTTCGCTTCACCCTCCCTCTGGGGAATTTTCAATGGAGGAATCCATTTGACAGTTATTCACTTAAACTTGCTAAAATCCTCAATAATAATTTAAGTCTAAAATTTGCCTCCCATTGTAAAGTATAGACCCAAGGGCTTAAACCGTATTGGCAGGAATAGGCTTTACCAGACTAACCAATACCAATTTGTCCCTAAATCGTATTATTAACAATGGTTTGACTTTTCTGAGTCATAAGACGCACAGCGACCCTTAGGCGTGGTCTTATAACTTAGTGGCAAAGATTGGGTGTCCACAAGGACTAGCATACGTTATGACATGTTAATTCCCCAACCCAATGATCAGGAATTGTGATTTATATCATAAATTGGTTGGAACCTACCTAATTATCGTATTTTATAACGACCGGCCCTAGTCGGAGTTATGAAATGATGATAATGGGATCCTTGCCCACAAGAAATCCATCATATTGGGGTTGATGTGATTTGCTTAAAATTTTAAAACAATTGAGTGAGAACAACTTTATAATATTAAAAGCCCATGTTATTATGAAATATTAATGAAAACATATTCCAAGTGTCATGTTCCTTATTCCAAACAAGGTATAAGGAAGGATCTGTTAGTGGACATGTGCTTAAGATGATTGACCACATTGAAAAATTGGCCAACCTCGGGTTCATCATGGATCATGAGATAGGTCACGATTTAATTCTTCAGTCCTTACCAAAAGACTTCTCTAACTTTATTATGCAGTTTCATCTGTCTGATAAAGAAGCTACTTTAGCAGAATTGCACAATCTGATAAAGCAAGCAGAGAATGACTTGACACCGGAGCTTAAAACCTACGTCATGCTTACGGGGACCTGAAGTCACGAAGCCCAAAGAAAAATAAGGGCAAGGCCAAGGCTCCAGATCACCTAAAGCCCAATGGTAAGGTGGAGAAGAAAAAAGGGAAATGGAAAATATTTCTTTTGTGGAAAGAATGGTCATTGGAAGAAAGACTGCAGATCCTTGAAAGCAAAGAAGCTAGGGAAGCCCAAGAGGCCAAGAAGCCCAATGCTTCAGGTATGTTGTAAATGATTGAACTATATTCTCAAAACTCTGAACCTTCTACTTGAGTGATTGACACCGGTTGTGGGACTCACTTGTGTAACAATGTGCATGGCCTGAGAAACAGTATGAGACTCTGTCATGGGGAGGTTGACTTACGCATGGGTAATGGGGAAAAATTGGCTGCATTGTGCGTGGGGACTTAATCATTAGTTTTTCTGAATGGTTTAGTTTTAGACTTAGAAGATTGTGTTTATATACATTCTCTAGTAAAGAACATCATTTCAATTTATTCTTTATGTAATAAAGGCTTTTCATACCTAATAAGTTGTAATGAATGTTCTATTTATTCAATGAAATAAAATATGGAGATGATATTTTGAATAATGGTATCTATGTCTTACAAACTACAAAGGATGTTCAACCTCTGATATATACAACGTTAACTCGAATAATCTCAATGAATCACTTTTATGGCACAGTCGCTTAGGTCATATCAATGAAACAAGATTACTAAGCTACATAAGGATGGGTATTTCAGACCCTTCAAATATGAACCTTATGAAACTTGTGAGTCTTGTTTAGTTGGTAAAATGACCAAATTACCCTTCAAATGTAAAGGACAGCGTGCAACGGAGGACATTAGAACTCATACACTCTGATGTATGCGGACCAATGTCAGTCACCGCCAGAGGTGGATTCTCCTACTTCATTACCTTTATCGATGATCACTCGCGATATGGGTATGTGTACCTTATGCGATACAAATCTGAAGCCTTTGAAAAATTCAAAGACTTCAAAGCTGAAGTAGAAAACCAGCTTAATAAAAGTATTAAGTCACTAAGGTCTGACCGAGGTGGTGAATACTTAAGCAATGAATTCAAGATTACTTGAGAGAAAATGGCATTGTTTCCCAGTGGACTCCTCTGGGAACTCCACAACATAATGGAGTCTCCGAAAGGAGAAATCAGACATTATTAGATATGGTCCGATCAATGATGCCAGACACGGATCTACCTCTTTCATTTTGGTCTTGCTTTAAAAACTGCAACACTACTACTAAACCAAGTTCCTTCCAAGACTGTTAGTCAAACATCATATAAGTTATGGTCTGGGAAACGTCCTAGTTTTAGTTATCTAAGAGTTTGGGGATGTGACGCATATGTTAAGCTCACACAAACTAACAAATTGGATGATAGGGCAATTAAATGTAAGTTCGTAGGATATGCCTTGAACTCAAGAGCATACGTGTTCTACGTCCCAAATGAACAAAGAATTTTTGTCTCAAGAAATGCTAAATTTCTAGAGAATGAATTCATTTTCAAGAAATATAGTGGGAGTAGACTTGACCTTGATGAGGTACGAGAAGAACAAACTAACATAGAATTAAGCCCCGTACCCTCAAAAGGGCAGCGACGGAACAACCACAAGGTTATGAACTTAGAAAGTCTGGTAGGGAAAGATATGAGCCTGAAAGATATGGTTTCCATATTGATGAGGAACATGATCAGGTCATTGATAATGAAGATCCCACCAGTTATGACGAAGCAATGCGTGACATTGATTCAGTCAAGTGGCTTGAGGTCATGAAATCCGAAATAGACTCTATGTATCAGAATCAAGTCTGGGACTTGGTGGATGCACCTGAAGGGATAAAACCCATAGGCTGCAAGTGGATTTACAAGCGTAAAACTGATGCAGAAGGAAACTTCCAAACCTATAAGGCTAGGTTGGTGGCGAAAGGTTATAGACAAATCCAAGGAATTGACTATGACGAAACCTTCTAGCCTGTTGCAATGATAAAGTCCATTCGAATTTTATTGGCACTAGCTGCACACTTTGATTATGAGATTTGGCAGATGGATGTCAAAATAACTTTCCTTAATGGGAACCTCGTAGAGGAAGTCTATATGACACAACCTGAGGGGTTTGCATCTAAGGATGATCATAATAAAGTATGCAAGCTTAAACGATCCATTTATGGACTCAAGAAAGCCCTCCATAAGTTGGAATATACGATTTGATAAGACAATCAAAGAATTTGACTTCGTCAAAAGTGTAGACGAGCCTTGTGTTTACAGGAAAAGTAGTGGGAGTGTTGTTGAATTTCTTGTATTATATGTCGATGACATATTAATCACCGGGAATGATATTCTCATGATGCAAGCCACCAAGCAATGATTATCTCAGAATTTCTCCATGAAAAAATTGGGAGAAGCAGCCTACATCCTCGGCATTAAGATCTACCGTAATAGATCTAAGAGGTTGTTAGGACTTTCTCAATCTACATACATAGATAAAGTTTTGAAAAGATTCAAAATGGAAGATTCCAAAAGAGGTAATTTACCTACTTGTCATGGAATCAAATTATCTAAGGAGCAATGTCCACATACTCCTTCAGATAGATAGCGTATGGGTAGGATCCCTTATGCTTCAGCAATAAGATCGATCATGTACGCCATGCTATGTACAAGACCTGATGTCTCTTATGCTCTTAGCATAACGAGCAGGTATCAGGCAAATCCTGGTGAGCAACATTGGGCAGCTGTCAAAACAATCCTCAAGTATCTGAGAAGAACTAAGGATGTGTTATTGACATACGGAGATTGCTCTGAGATGAAAGTCATGTGGTTACTGTGATGCGAGCTTTCAGACCGATATGGGTGACAGCAAATCGCAAACAGGATATCTGTTACTTTGAATGGCGGTGCTGTCAGTTAGAAAAGCTCAAAGCAGTCAACTACAGTGGACTCCACCACTGAAGCCGAGTATATTGCAGCATCTGAGGCAGCTAAAGAAGCAGTCTGATAAAGAAGTTCATCACGAAGCTGGAAGTGCTTCCCGTTATAAATAATGGTGTCACGATGTACTATGACAACACGAGCGCCATTGCTCAATCAAATGAACCACGGTCCCACCAAAAATCCAAGCATGTACTCAGGCGATTTCATCTCATCAGGGAGATTGTTGAGAGAAGAAGTTATTATAGAGAAAATACACACAGAAGATAATCTTGCAGATTCTCTGACTAAAGGGCTGACTCAACAAAAGCATGATAGGCACACCCGAGAGTATGGTGTCCAGATTCATACTAATTGGCTATAGTGCAAGTGGGAGATTGTTAGGGATATGTCATATACCCAACTTGTGGATGGGCTATATGTACATGTATTTGTAATATTTTCATTAATTAATAAAATGGAAATCTTTATTATACGTGTCTTACATAGATTATATAAATCATCAAACACTGTAATAAAGCCCTTGGAGTAATAAGATGATGGCTTCCACGCCTTATGAGAATCATTATTCTTAACGTTCTAGTCATAGTTTTGTGAATAATCTGGGTGTTCACAAAGCGGAGAGACTAGCAGATGATATGATCCGCCCTTAAGTGGGGTAGCCGATCTCATATGCTACTAGCGGAGATCCATTTTAGTGTATCATATGGATGCATGAGTTGCTCGTGTCCATCAAACTGACCGCCGAAAGTTTTCACATGGAGTGTTTATCCCATGTGTCTGTGAGAACTTTCATGTATCGATTGTATGACTAGTCCTTAAATTTGAGGTCTTTACAATCTTATGTGTGGATCAAATAACTTTGACATTCTCCTTCCCCGGTTCAAAAGATCCGGTCATAAGGGTATGATTGGGTCATTTGTTGAAACACATGAAGTTTGTAAAGATAACAGAGAATCATCACTCTCTCGGATAATATTTTCTTATAAGAGTAGTATTCCAGTTCGCGGGTTGATATGTGTGATCAGTGCTTGAGACTGTGGCCACAGCGGAAGAATCATGTGAGATTCTTGGGTTAGCACGATTCATGACACTATCAACATCATACATTTGACTATATGGGTAGACACTTTCCATACCCTAGGTCAAACGGTGGGGATACAGTGAGGCGATGGACCGTATCATATGTAAATCGCATACAGAATG